>AUWJ02017454.1:0-36605 GCA_000468175.2 Phytophthora cryptogea
CGTATCAGCAACTAACAGTTTGAAATGTGGTGGCTTCGCAGTTGCATCCAGCGTTTTGTACACGCTTGGTTTTCGGTCCAGGTTGAGTTCCACGGGTATTATTCTGCTGAAAAAGTTGGCCTCCTTGGCAATTACATGAAATGGTCGAGCTACTGGCGCATGATTGTGGTGTGTTTGGTGACGCCACTTCCGAGTCTGCTTTTGAGCGTCTTAAACGATTTGGCACCTTTATCAGCTCCGGAAAAAGGAGTTTATGCAAACTGGGTGTTCTGGATCCGGATGTGGACTACTGCTTGCTTTGTCAATGGCTCTGTCGTGCTTCAAATTGGTCATTATGCTCCTCGACTACTCATGAAAAAGGGTCAAGTGGCAATTATCGCAGTGCTTACAGCAAGCACTACGATCGCACTCACGTTTGGTATAGCTACTGCAACAATGTTTCCGCTACCATTTACCCCCCTTGTGGCCGCACCACCCACTGCAGCTGTGATATTTTCGTGTTTTGCCTTTTACTGGGGAACGCATTTGAAAGCAGACGCAGCTCTAAAACACGAAGTCGCACAGCAAATTGCTGTGTTCATGGGCGAGCTGTCGTTAACGTTCGTATATCCGCTCTACATTTACTGTTTTACGTCGTTGAGTGGTGAAAACCAAGCGTGGTTCACTTTCGTGCTTCTAATTATCAAGTTGATCAGCAAAAATCTGATGAGCCGCGTCCTCGAGAATCAGCACGATATCAAACCGGTGCTCGTCGTGTTTAACGTGGAGGTCTTTAATGCACTCTACGTCTCGTGCGCTCTTCAAAGCGCGTTATCGTTAAACTCTACAGCAATAGTAATGCTTGTGGATGTTGTGCAGTTCTGGTTATCCATGAACGACCTGATACCAATTATGAACGAAATCAAGGCATTAATGAAAAGGATTCCTCGTACACACCCAGCTGCCGATCGAGATTTTATTCAAATAGCCCAACTCTTGCTTGCGCACGACAGCAAAATCGCAAATACTGCCAGGACTCAAGTCGACAAGGAAGGGGTGACAATTCGCAGCGAATCGAGAGAAATGGTAGAAGAATCGTTGGCCGAAGCTGAAATATTACCAGCGGAGACGACAGTATCGCCCGTATCCAGTAAGGAACGGAATCCCCGCAAGTGTCTGCGGTCTCAAAAACTCCAAATGCTTCCAGTGCGGATAAAACCTTTAAATGGAGCAAAAATCCATGTTTGCGCGCAAGTCGTGACGGGAGAGCAAGACTGCACCACGACAGCAAGCAACGGCAACTCCAACCTGAGCTTAATTTTTTCACAGAAAGACAGGTCACAGTTTCTTCGCCGAGCGACTCAGGTACTCTTTATCACCGAGTACCTCATTTTGGTGGAGTACACCGAGGTGATTTTGCCGATTGTCTACAGTAAGGAATGCGTAAAGCAAGGAAAACAACCTGCAAGCTAATAATCGTTTTTTGTGTATGTAGGCATCCACAATATCGTTGTGTACAAGCTTCCGAACAGCGTCTACTACCCGAATCTAGCTAGTACTTCTAGTGAGGATTTCACAACTGCTATCAGCAACGTGCTGGTATACGCCGGACTGGAGCTGGTGTCGATGATTGTGTGCGTAATTGCTCTGAATCGGACACTGGGTGTATCACCTCTGCGGCAGCTTGTGTTTGTGCTTGACATGCAAGCTGGCATGGTGCAGTCCCACATGATGCTATGGTTTGCTTACATTTTACAAGTCCCGTTGGTGCATTTCGGTACGTTGGCGCAACTTATGATTCAAGTGAATTGCAATACTCAGACAGTGTTATATGTTTTGCAGGGGCTGATTTCACCTTCAGCTTCCAGTGGCTATGAGCAGACAACATGTAAAACTTCAACGCTGACTCACACACGTCACAGATGTAGCCATCCCGTCACACGTCGCAGATTAAATAACCTCTCTAACATACTTCCATTCACCCATCATATGGCATACTTAGTAAATCGACTTTGACCATCAAATCGAAATGCTGCGTCTGATCTGCCGCGGACGAGCGGCCGCTTCAGCTGCTCATTTCTCGACGCCTATACATCGGGTGTCGACTTTTCAACGCCGACATGTTGGCAGCTCGTCTTGGCTATCTTCTGGCGTATCTCCCGCTTCCAACGAGGCACTGGGCGCTGAGAACGACAGCGCTAAAGTGACGCCCATGGTGGCCCAGTACTTGGCCCGAAAAAAAGAGTATCCAGGTGATTTTTTTTACTGTAAAAATAATATTTTATAAGATTTTTATATAGAAAATTTTAACAGCAATGTGCAGACTGTATGCTGCTGTTCCAGGTGGGGGATTTTTACGAGTTTTTCGGAGATGATGCAAGGCGAGCAGCTCATGTTAGTGGTGATAAATGACTTTTTTTATTATTATTTTGATGTCGAGTTACTAATTATTTGAGTGAGTATTGGGTAGTTACTCAATTTGGCACTGACGAGGAAATCCAAGAAGGCGCAGGTGCATGCGTTGAGTGAGATGTGCGGGTTCCCCATTGGGTCTGTGGACTCGTTTGTGGAAAAGCTGGTGCGTTGCGTTCTTTTGGCAATTTTTTGTTGGAATGCTGCTGACAAATTTGGTCCTTCAGGTGATGCACCATGGTGTCAAGGTGGCAATCTGCAATCAAGTGGAGGTGCGTGCTCTTGCTCAGTTGACTAAATAATTATAAGGTAGCTGAGTTGCTTGATTTGGCGTTGCAGCGTGCGTCTAGCGCTAAAAAGCGCGGGTACAATGCGCTCGTGGACCGGCAAGTTGTTCGAATTGTTACGCCAGGGTCGTTAGTAGAAGACACGATGCTTACACCGAAGGAGAACAATTATTTGGCTTCTCTCTTTTATGAGGAAGACAGGTGGGGTCTTGCATGGGCTGACTTGTCCACGGGTGAATTCGTATCGACCACGTCCACAAGTGAGAAACTTGCCAGCGCCATTTTGCGGTGTTCACCGAAAGAAATCCTGCTACCACGTTATTCTGTGGAAGATGGAATTGAACAATCAGCTGATATGCCTCAGGACGTTATTGTATTACTGGAAACAGTGCTGCCTGACACTTGTATGAAAACCTATCGCCCTGCAGCAAGCTTTGCTGCGGGAGCTACGACCATTCGAGGACATCAAAGTCGACATGCTTCGATCAAGACTCTAGATCCAATTGAGCAAGCAGCAGTTTCAGCGATCCTGGATTATGTAGGCTTTACGCATCGAGGTGTGAGTGCATTGGTTCGGGCACCGCTTCATGTCGAGTCGTCTGATCACATGATTATTGACTCCAGCGCGTGGAGGGGTCTTGAGCTTGCAAAGTCGCTAAACGGCTCCAAGGCGTCGAGTTTGCTTCAAGCCATCGATTCCACGACAACACCTGGTGGTTCTCGGCTTCTTGCGGTGAGATTAATATGCATGGCGATTTTTCTTTTTACATGTTCTGACGCTTCTCGCATTATTTTTCGTGGTGCTTTTCTAGTCACACTTGGCATCGCCACTGATGAATCTTGAGCTTCTTGAGCACCGACTCGATGGTGTTTCATATTTCTATGAACAAGAGCAGCTCCTTCAACGCACGCGGAAGCAGCTTGCTGAAGTTTTCGATATGGAGCGAAACCTCCAGAGATTATCCATTGGCGTTGGTACACCAAAGGACCTCAAGAACGTGGCCTCTACCATTGACGAAGCCAAACAACTAGTTGATCTCATAGCGTCACATGAACGCGTCAGGCACAGCCGGCTTCCCGACCTTCCGGGCAAGGAGGCCTCAGGCTTACCGATACTTCTTCGAGATTGCTGCAATTGTCTGGTTGCTACTGAGCAACAGCGTGACATCGCCAAAGCTGCTGAAGAGATTCATGCTGCCCTAAAAGATGACTATGCGTCACTGAATTCGAAGAACGGCTTTGTCCGTGCTGGATACTCTCCAGAACTAGACAGGTGGCGAGGTGTTCTCCACCACGACCCTAAATCCCCGGAAAAGCAAGAGCTCCAAGCGAAGTATCGCGAATTACTTGGATCCACGCGGCTTCGGGTCGTCTTCCAGGCAGAAAAAGGGTATTTCCTCGACCTTCCGCATGATCAAAATGCAAAACTACTGAAGACAGACCGTGGACGGCGTGAGTTGGAGAAGCTGACATTATTTCAGTCTCTGAAAAACTCAGTGCGATACCGCAGCGAGGAGCTTCGCCAGCTAAATCGTGAACTCACGGAAGCTGCGGCTGAAGTCGAGCGTGTGGAAGGCGATATTTTTGCGTCGTTGCGTGACCGAGTACTGCTGGTGCGCGACGAATTGCAGTCCATGGCTCATGCTATCTCCCAAGTCGACGTCGTCTGCTCGCATGCTCAGGTGGCGCTTGACCGCAACTTCAGTCGTCCGCTCCTGGATGGCAGTCGTGAGCTACATATCGAAGATGGTCGACATGCTGTTGTTGAAGCTGCCCACCTTCGAGGCTCCAACTCGCGAGGTATGCGCGCTTTCGTGCCCAATAGTCTGCACTTTGCAGCAGCACCAGTTGGCTCGTGCTGGCTTCTAACAGGCCCGAACATGGGAGGTAAGAGTACGTTTCTGCGTCAAAGCGCGCATCTCGTGATCCTAGCTCAAATGGGTAGCTTCGTGCCTGCAAAGTTTGCCCGTGTCGGTCTTGTAGACAAGCTCTTCTGTCGAGTGGGCTCCGCAGATGATCTGGCAGCGGACAAAAGTACGTTCATGGTTGAAATGCAGGAGACTTCGACAATTCTAACGCAAGCCACCAGCCGTTCGCTCGTTCTCATGGACGAGGTAGGTCGCGGCACTGCTGTTAACGATGGCATTGCAATTGCTGGTGCAGTTCTCGAGGCCTTGTGCGCTAAGCAGACACGCACACTGTTTGCCACGCACTTTACTGCGCTCAGTGACTTGGTGGGCAACACATGCCATGGAGAGCTTCGCCCGTACCGCATGGAGGTGCTTGAACACCAAGTTGAAGGTCAAACAAAGCAACTCGTGTTTTCGCACCGCGTCGTTGAGGGTCTTGCAGCCCAATCGTATGGGGTCAACACGGCAGCTCTGGCGGGCTGTCCACCGGCAGTAGTTGCTCGAGCGACAGAATTACTTGGTGGACTTACCTGCAGCAGTGACAATGATAAAGACGATGGTTGTATCCAGATGAAGGAAGCAGAGCGCCGATTGCAGCGTGCCGTAGCCGTATTAGAGTCCCTGGAGACATCCCAACAGATAGAAAGTGACACTGCTTCAGCCATCGATCCTCATCAGGTCTTAGCGGAGCTTCGGCAGATTCTGACTGAAGATGACGAAGATACTAAGCGCGCTTAGTACTTGACAGGAATTGATGATCGCCTCGTCTCGTCGTGTGGTAACTCCCACCTCAGAATTCAAAAGAGGATTGGAAGGCAATCCGGCAAGCATGGCGCTCAGTTCTTCTTCGTACGATACACCGTTGATCCTGCAATCTGCAACCAGCCACGACCAACAAGACCTCTATCCGACAAAGTCTCCTGTTTTCTTTCGTGATGCCGAGTCCCAAGCCAAGGTGGTGGTGTTGCACAGTGTAGCTGGTGGAAACGTTGTAATTCAGTCGGCAGATGACAAGCAGGAGTTATTTGTTGGTGCAAATGGAGGATGTTTCTTCGAGTCACCTCTGCTCGGCATCAGTGAAGAGTTCAAGGCGAAGTTTATAGCGAATGGATCGATGGTCTTCGTGTCATGCCGAACTGGCAACGCGCTCGACTGTGACGATAAAGGTTTCCCTCAATGCATCGACACAATCCTGCGGGGGTGGTTTCTGTTGAAACGTGAAGACACAACTATACCTTTGAAAAACTCGGTCGTGCAAGCTGTGGCAGTGCGAGCTCCTGTTTGTGAGCGTTGTAAAGATATCGAAGCCAAAGAGCGTCGAGAGTACATCATGCAGCTAGTGTCGCTGGGGAAATCGTTGGACGAGATCGACGAGATACTGCTGCGCATGTACGCATGGTCCAGTGGTGCTACCCAAGGCACCGTCGTGGCCAAGGATACACAGCTCTGAAGAAGATGAAGGAGTTCTAAGAGTGATGATTTCAATGAAAGCACTTTCGTCTCACGCATTCTCTCTGGATTGTCAAACAATTGCGACCTCCCGCGTAAAGCTTCCAGCCATTTTATCGAGGACTTTGATTCTTGCCACTTCGCAATCTTCGTCCAAGCCCACAAGCGCTTCAACAACCACCACGATGGATCTGTCTGACATTCCGTTCAACGTCCCAGTGATCCTGCGTTCGCTCTTCAAGCGCAAAAGCTTACAAAATGCACTTGGATCCAAGAAAGCGCGCTGCCTGGAAGACAACTGCGACTTCTACGAGCAGATGATCTTGCGTCGCGTCCGTGACGACAAAGTCGCTATTGAGTCGGCTCGCAACGGCCGCTTCCTGCAAGTTCGAGCTGCTGGTGACTGCGTGTTCGACCCGAAAGAGCCTCGTGAATGGGAACTCTTCACCATGGAGACCGACGCAGACTGCGCGCTGTACTTCGTTTCGTGCCACACGGGTAACGTCCTGCAGTGCGACGAGAATGGCGTCGTCAAGTGCGCGAACGAAAACCGCCAGCTCTGTGAAGCTTGGAGTATCGTGGAGCCTCGCACCTCCACCACCTCAAGCGACGCGAGCTCTGTCCCCGATGCTCGCCCACTTTTGGCGGGTGCCGAGCGTCAAAAGTTCATCTTGGAGCTAGCCAAGTGTGGCAAGACCCCCGATGAGATCGAGCAGATCGTCACTCGCCTCTTTGATGTTGCCCTGTCCGGGTCGTCGACATCGTCGGAGTCCGCCTCGGCGTTTGCTGTTGTGATCGGCAAGGAGTAAACTTCCACGCTTGGTGGTGTCGACCAAAGTCAAAGAATGATCCATGGATGACTACAGCGACAAAAGTCTCCACTCTGAAGCTGAGTTTTGCCAGTTGTATAGCGAAAACAGAACTTTACTTGTCAAACGCGTTCGTAAAGGTCTTGTTAACGTCTTCACACAGGTAAAAACAGGAAACTATTGTCCTGCGTTCAAACGGCACGCTTTTCAAACCCAATCGTGGTTTTCCCATTGGTTGCATGCACCACCGCAACAAACGCGTGTCTAGAACGAATGGCAATAAGGATAAAATGCAAGTTGGCAGACCAACTCGACCGAATTACCGTAACGTGCACAGAATCCCGACCACACACTTCAAGTATCCGACCTGTGACCAGCTTTTTGCTTGCTTGGCTCCTGTCCGACCATCGTGCAATCGTCAAGAGACGAGCCTTTTCGGGTGGTGCGGGCCAATCACAACGCTGCTATCCGCACCACACCAACTTGTACACACTTGCCACGCACGCCGCTTTTCGAGCCGCACACTTCGCAATCGTCTCCGTCCGCCGCAGTCGCTTCCTCTGTCGCCCGCCATGACGACCCCCGAGTCCCTCAAGAAGCGCACGATCTTCGTGTCCTCGCGCAAGAGCCAGCTGGCCATGGCCCAGACCAACACCGTCATCGGGATGCTCGAGAAGCGCTTCCCAGAGCTGCAGTTCGTCGTGGGACAGGAGGACACAGTGGGGGATCAGGTGCTGGACCGCCACTTGAGCGACTTGGGCACGTCCACGGCCTCAGGACTCTTCACCAAGAGTCTGGAGGACGCGCTATTGGCCAAGACGGCCAGCTTTGCGGTGCACTCGCTCAAGGACATGCCCACGACGCTCCCGGACGGACTCGTGCTGGCCGCCATCACCAAGCGAGAGAGTCCCGAAGATGCAGCGGTGATCCACCCCAAGCATAAAGAGAAGGGCATCAGGACGCTCAAGCAGCTGCCCGAGGGAAGTGTCATTGGCACGAGCTCGTTGCGGCGCGAGGCGCTGCTGAGGAGTCAGTTCCCGACGTTCGAGATCAAGACGTTGCGCGGGAACATCCAGACGCGGTTGGCCAAGCTGGACGAGCACGACGACTATGATGCCATTATTGTGGCGGCGTGCGGCTTCCGACGTGGAGAGCTGGGTGACAGAATTGATGAGATTCTGCCCATGGACACGTTCGGGTATGGCGTGGGGCAGGGAAGCATTGGCGTGGAATGTCGCGCGGACGATGAGGAGGTATGCGCACGAATGGGTAAGGAGTTGGATTGAGTAGAGACTGATGGTTGATGTTTTTTGTAGACGATTGAGATGCTCAAGACGGTCACAGACGAGAAGTCGGCGCAGTTGTGCAAGGCGGAGCGCAGTCTGCTGTACCACCTCGAAGGCGGATGCCAGGTACGTCTAGCCACTGTGGGCAATGTGTTTATGTCCTGGTTTCTGATCGGATTGTCTGCTCCGACTACTTTATTGATCAGATCGCTATGGGCGTGAGCGCAACACTGGACGAAGATACGCTGACGCTGAACTCGACGGTATTGTCTCGTGACGGCAAGGAGAGCGTTCACGGTACGTCGTCCACCAACCATCCGAGTGCGTTGGATACTTTTCTCCTAATCGTTTCTGTTCGGCTGCAATCATTAGAATCGATCTCTGGACCCCGTACCGAAGCTGAAGAGCTGGGCAAGACGCTCGCCGAGCGCTTCTGGGACAATGAGTTAGCCCGAAAGGTACTGGGCAAGACCCGCGAAAAACGCGCGTTGACTTACGGAGACGCCGAAGCTCCAGGTGACGCTGCTGCAGCCGCCAAGAAGGCGAAAACTTCCAAATAAGTACTGGATACTGTCGCCATCGAGTGAAGTGTCCACAACCTGCAGCACTAGCATAGAAGACCACCCGGCCATATTGTCCTCTGTCAATGTATCCATGTCACCAAAAATTATCATACAAATCGCAAATGTTGTAAAATAGTCTTTCGTACTTAAGATATACTCCCACGGTACTCTCCGTTATTGCTTGGTTCCAGTCATTTCGGAGCTGCTCACCACCAACTCCAGTGGCTCTTGCGTCGCTGTCTTGCGTTGCTCGTCCCGACGTCAATTCGGCTCGTATCTTCGCGTGTGATAGCTCACCACAAAGCGCTGCGTGTGCTCTCCCCAACCGTGCCAGTTGCACTCGTCACCGCCGTCTAGAAGCCGAGAAAGTTGCAACTAACAGCATGTCGAGCGACCAATTGACGCGTTGCCAGAACAGTCGCGTGCTGCAGGCGTTCCGCGCCATTGGCGTGGTGGCCGATGATGTGCCAATTGTGTGGTACGGCATGGGCAAGGCCAGCTTCGCGACGGCGTCGCTGGGCAAGTCGTTCGTCGTGTACAACTGCGACAAACTCACGCCCGTGCTCGTGTCGCCCCAACTGCCCAAGCGCATTGCGGCGCTGGCCGTTCTGCCCAAGAAACACTTGACGTTCACGGCCTGCGGGCGGCAGATTATTGTGTGGAGACGTGTGGACCGCTGGAAGACGCTGCTGGGCCACAAGAGAGTGGTCAAGCAGATGATGACGGTGGGCAACATCCTCTTCTCGCTCGACGACCAAGGAGTGATCAAGATCTGGGACCTGCTGACGATGGAGATCGTGGATACCTTGACCTTTTCTGCGGGGTTCACCCCGACGACGATGATGCACCCGGACACGTACCTGAACAAGATTTTGGTGGGATCGGAGGAAGGAACGCTGCAGCTCTGGAACATTCGCAAGATGAAGTGCATCTACGAGTTTAAGGGGTGGGGAAGTGCCGTGACGGCGCTCGAGCAGAGTCCTGCGGTGGACGTAGTGAGCATTGGTCTTGCGGATGGACGGCTGATGGTGCACCACTTGCAGCTGGATGAACACGTGCTCGATTTCCGACAGGAGCAGAAGAGCAGCGTTACGGCGATGTCGTTCCGTACCGATGCAGGCACATCGACCACACCGCTGGTGGTTTCTGGATCGCGTTCGGGTGATATTGCGGTGTGGAACTTACAGACGAAGCGCCTGGAGTCGGTCATTCCTGGTGCGCACGACGGAGCGGTGGTGTCGCTGCAGTTCTTGGCGAACGAGCCACTGCTGCTGTCATCGGGTACTGACAACTCGATCAAGTTGTGGATTTTCGACCACCTCAACGGCGGTACAGCCCGTCTTCTCAAGTCGCGTGAGGGCCACCACGCGCCGCCGACGCGTATTCGCTACTACGGCAACAACACGCTCGCTACGATGGCGGATGGTGCTGACGGAACATGCTGTCAGATTCTGTCCGCAGGACAGGATCGTGCCTTCCGTGTGTTCCACACGGCTCGGGAGCAGCAGAGTAGAGAGTTGTCCCAGGGTCCGGTTCTGAAGAAGGCTCGTCGTTTGAATGTGCGTGTGGAGGACCTGAAGCTGCCTCCTATTGTGCAGTTTGCTGCTATGGAGACGCGTTCGCGTGACTGGGCTAACGTGATTACTTGTCACGAGAATGAAATCGCTGCTTACGTGTGGCGCTTTGAGCACCGTGCTATCGGCAAGAAGGTGCTGCGTCAGTTTGACCCAAGCAAGCGCGTGCCGTCAGGAAGTGTGGAGGACCTGCGTCGCAAGAAAACACAAGCTACTAGTGTTGCTATCAGTTCGTGCGGTAATTTCGCGCTTGTTGGCAGCCTGGGCGGTTCAATCTTCCGCTACAACATGCAATCTGGAGAGGCCCGTGGCTCGTTCCCTGTAGCAGCAACACCGAAGGCGAAGATTATCCGATCGCTAGTGCTGCCAGGAACGGATTTGTCAACCCTGGAGGATGATGAATCTGAGAAAACCGCTGGCGATGCCCACGATGGTCCAGTCAGCGCTGTTGCGGTTGATGCTGTGAATGAGACTCTGGTATCAGCAGGTATCGATGGCAAGCTGAAGTTTTGGGGCTTTAAGAAGCACGAACTGCGTCACGAAATCGATGTTGGCTCGCCAATTAGTCAAATGGAGCTGCACCGCGACAGTAACTTGCTGTGCGTTGCGTGCGATGACCAGGTGCTGCGGTTGTTTGATGTGACGACCCACAAGCTCGTTCGTCGTTTTGCTGGTCACTCGCACCGTGTGACGGACATGACTTTCAGTTCGGACGCCCGGTGGTTGTTCTCGTCTTCGGCTGATGCATCGCTGCGGGTGTGGGATATCCCCACGGGCAAGTGCGTTGACTGGCTGCGTTTCCAGAAGCCTGTTACCGGTTTGGCGGTGTCGCCTACGGGCGAGTTCCTTGCCACCACGCATGTTGGACATGTCGGTATTTTCTTGTGGGCGAACCGTAGTTTCTTCACCGAAGTCTTCCTTGACTCTGAGCCCACGCAGCCCGTGCTTATGGACATGCCTGTGGCTTTGAACGAGGTTGATAACAGTGACCAGCTTGGCTTTGGTACCGAGCGCAACCCACAACTGTCTGTGGCAAATGTCGAGGATCAGCAACCCAAGAAATCCACGGACGTTGAAGGCGAAGAGAGTTCTGACCCGTTGGATGCTTCGCTTATCACATTGTCGACGGCTCCGCGTGCGTTCTGGCAGTCTCTGTTTAACTTGGAGCTAATTAAGAAGCGCAACAAGCCCATTGAACCGCCCAAGGCTCCGGAGCAGGCTCCTTTCTTCCTTCAGACAGCACGTAAGGACGATGTGCACCCGACATTCGTTCCTGTTGCGCCTGAGGCAAAGAAGGAAACCGAGAAGAAGGACGAAGCAGATGATGTGGCTATGGAGGGCTGGGGCGTTGGAGATGGCGATGAGGCGTGGGGTGACGATGATGACGAGGAAGCTGAAGAGGAGGCCGAAGTGGCTGCTCCAAAATCAAGGATTGTCAAGACGGAGGGCATGGTTACTTCCCGATGCAAATTGGCCACGCTACTGGCGAAGGCAGTGAAATTAGAGGAGGATGCATCGGCATCGCGCTTCCATGACGTTGCCATCTACATGCAGTCGTTGTCTGCTTCCGCGGTGGATGTTGAGATGAGTACGTTGTGCATGGGCAACTTTGACGAGGATGGCAAGAAGTTGTTGGGCTGGTTCCTGGGTTTCCTGCGTGAGGAGATGCGTACGCGCCGTGACTTCCAGGTGCTGCAGGCTTACCTGAACCGATTCCTGAAGTTGCATGAGGAGCTTCTGGTTGCCGACCCGGTACTGTTGGCTCAGGTGGACGAGTTGGGAGCAGTGCAGCAGCAGCAGTGGCAGCATTTGCAGAAACTGCTCCACAACAATTTGTGTCTGGTGCAGTACCTGAGCAAGATCCAGATGTAAGTTAGCGTAGCATGATGAAACAACTTGCTAGCTCATGCTCATACCCTCAACAAAAAGCTTAGATAAACCAAACCAATGCACGTTGATTAGACTACTAACCACTCAGCTATGAATCAATACCATTTCAATCGTGGCTATATAGTCGTAGGTTTATACGTGAAGGGGAACCACTTTTCAGCTTTCCGAAGTACTTCGGTAGAAGAATGGTTCTTTAAGTTTTGGTCGGGTTCATCCACGCAAACTTGAAGCTAAAGTCAGCACCTACCAGACCACTCGAGATCATTAGTTATGATCCTGCTGCATGAAGCTAGCGAGGGTGACCTTACCTTGGTGTACTAGTGACACTTGCATGATGTAGACAAATATTAAATTCAGTTTCGTCTGGACCTTGCCAGCATGCGCATCTAGCACGAAAGCTAGTTGTTGCAATGAAGAATAGCCAAGTTTGCGCTTGAGTACTCCTATCAGCATAATGAACGAAGCAAACTCGAACAAGCTGTACAATAACGTGCTTCGCATTCTGGATGCAAACTGGTCGGTTGAAATCCCCGTCAGTGTTGGATAATAGGCACCATTGTGCATGTGGAATAAAGCGAGCTGGTGCAGACCTAGACAATTCGTACGAATCATTAGTACACATTTACGACAATTTTAAAGTCCAAACTAGAGTTAGCTTACAATAGACGAATGGCAGCACGACTTCCACATATTCCACCAACACCAGATACTCAGTGATAAACAATACGTGTGCAATCTTCTGGATAAATATCTCCCGTTCTTCTTGCGAAAACACCAACTCAAGTCCGAGAGTAGAGCGTTTGAGCGTTGGCGACTTTACTTTTTGTATAGGAATCGACTTCATTTCAGGCCCTAGAAACAACTTGCTTTGGTAGTCTTGGTGAGGTTGAATAGGGTATACCCGAGCTGTCTGTGAGATTTTCCATTTCAGTTTTTTATCATTAGGAATAACCTTCAGGCCGTCAATTTTATCCTTGATATGAGCATTTGATAATTCCTTCAACGGCTCGTGCGACTCAATCTCCATTAGACAAACTGCAATTTGCACCATATCATTCGCTGCAGGATGATCACGGGGAATTTTGGCCATGAGACTTCTCACTTCATCTAGAATTTTTACGATGTCGATCATGGACACCCAAAACTGTATTAGATCCACAGCCATAATTGCTGCGGTGGACGTCCACGAAGTTGCCGTCTGCAGAACGTTTGAAACGTAGAGTGCGTTGTACACCTCGACGACAAAGATCACACATTGGGGCTTCTGGTCGTAATCGTCAGCAAGTGCACGACTGATCCAGTTTTTGGCAATAACCTGGATAATAGGCAGCACAACGACGAAAACGACTTGGTTCCATCCAGTGAGAGAAACGAAGCCCCAAATGTAGAGTGGGTAAATGAAGGGTAGAGTAGTTTGGCATTGGTAGACAACAAGTTGCCGCTTCACGTCATACAATAGCGATGGATCTGCTCGCCACCGTGAACCAGAGATATACACGAAACAAGCAGCAATCACCACCACAAAAGGAGGCCCAGCGATCAGAAGGCCAAAGGGAAGGGGAAATACAGTCAAGACACAGAGACCATAAATGAAACCTATGGATACTGTTGCTGCCAAGAGAGACACAAAGGCGATTTGGCGGTTCGTTAGCTCCAGACGAGGTGCTCCTTGACGCATCTGCACTAGAGCTGAAACACCCATGAACAAAAGCACCACCCACGATCGACCGAAAAATACCCCGTTCTTATAGACACCAGATTCGGCTGGAGCTAGTGATGGAATCTCTTTTGCCAGGCTCAGTGCAAGACACGGCAAGGGGGTCAAAATGAGGACAAGGAGCATTCTTCGGGTAGTACTTCCATTTATGTATTTCTCCAGTTGTCGAAGTCGTTCCTCTGAGTAACTTCCTTGATACTCCACTTGAATGGAGATCCATGCCTCCCACAATTCCTGTCGAGCCCATCGAGCCCAGTTCATCACCGTTCGTTGTCTTTGATTCAATACTTCAAACACTTCGAGTATATACCCCAGTGGATAACCCCACATTTAGGATGTTCTTGTTCGAGTCGAAACGGATGGCAAATACGACTCAAAGCGTTCGCAGCCCACAACACCCCAAAATTATCTTCATCACCACTACTTAAAGTATTAATTACGTCAGAAGAGAATTTGTGCAGCGTCTCCTGCTATAACATGCTGTTCTGATAGCCGATTATTTTGTTCTTCGACGCATTGCAATATATTTAGGGAAATAACGGGCAACCAATTTTCGTTCAAAGACCCATAAACGCTTGCTTTCGCATTGATGTACACCCAGCTCTTACCCTGCTCGTCCTTTACGGTGAGGTGTGCAACCAGGAGAACTTGAAACTAAAGTCGGCGCCTTCAAAAACCAAGTTTGTAAGTAAGTCAACAATCCAACATGGTGACGAGAAATTGAGCAACCTACCGAGATGCACCAGTGACAGTTGCGTCACGTATACAAGGATGTTAATCAATGCGACTTGAACTAGACCAATGTGTGTCTCCAGCACAAATGCGAGTTGACTCAATGAAGAAAATCCCAGCGTACGTTTCAGCACGCCAATCGACACAACGAGTGAAATCAACTCAAACGAGCTGTACACCAGCACATTCAGAATCGAGTTAACCAAATCGGCTTCTGAAAGTGTAGCAAGGGATGCGAAATAATCCCTATTTGGCATATTGAACAGGATCCCGCGGTACAAGCCTATATGCACAAAATAATTGAAGGTCAGTCTTCAAAACCCAGCACATGCAGACTGTTCAAATCACTTACTGTAGACGATTGGTAGAACGACCTCGACGTACTCCACCAGAATGATATACTCCGTGATGAAGAGCACGTGCGTGCATTTCTCAATAAATTGACCTCGCTCGGACTCGGAAAAAAATAGTTCAATATCACTGTTGTCGTTTGCAGAAGTATTCGCTTGTACTGGTAGCACTCGCGTTCCTTGAGATCCTTTTTTCATATAACCATTTTTGTGCTTGTGACTTGGCTCGACCGGACTCAGTGTATCACGAGTTTTCAGGTTCGCACGCGAGTCATCCAAGCTCGTAAATCGTTCAGTGGGTGTCTCTTGTAACCCTCCATCGTTGCGGAGTTGCCTTTCGTCATTTAATGTATCATTTGAATCAAGGATTCTGATCGCTATGCGTAGAAAATTTTCTTGAGCAAATGGGTGGTCCTGTGGGATTTTGGCCAAGAGCACTTTCACTTTGTTCAGGATCTCTATTACGTCAAACATGGATAGGCAGAAATGCACGATATCCACCGCCATAATTGAAGCAGTTAGCATCCACGATGAGGCACTTTGGAGAGCAGTTGACACATACAAAGCGTTAAAGACTTCCACGATGAAAATGACGGACTGCGGCTTTATATCATCATGGCCAGTGAGGGCCCGACTGACCCAATTCTTTGCGATGAGTTTTATAATCGGCAAGATAGCAACAAACAAAGTTTGATTCATGCCAGTCACAGACACAAATCCATAAATGTAGACTGGGTAGATGAACGTAAGCGATACTTGGCAATTGATCACGGAAAGCTGCTGCTTGAGGTCGGTCAATACGGAAGGATCAGCACGTAAACGAGGTCCGAAAATGGGTACTAAGCACACAGCCATGACCAAAACGTCAGGGAGTGCGCTGACAAGTACACCAAAAGGCAACGGGAAGACAATTGCGCAGCACAATGCAAACACGATAGCCACAGCCACAACTGCAGCGGAGAGGGCAATGAAAATGACTTGACCGGCCGTTAACTTGAGAGATGAAGCACCGTGCCCCATTTGAATGAGAAGAGTGCCATTGATGACCGCTGCAACGATCGTGACTCGAATGAAGAAGACCCAGTTAGCTGAAGCACCATCTTCGATTGACTTCAGTGGCGGCACCTCTTTCAGTAAACTCAGTACGAGACATGGAAGTGGTGTCAACAGACAAAGGGCCACCAGCCGCTTGAAACTTAGACAGTTGATATAACTCTCGAGCGCTCGCAATCGTTGAACCGAATAACTCCCTTGAAGTTCGACTTGGACTGCCATCCAGGCACTCGAGAGACGCTGACGTGTGAGATGAAGGAAGTTATTCATTCGTGTCGGTTTGTTTCACCTTCGGCTCTAGTTTGTGAGTGGGATGTCTTTTTAAAAAATAAGGACGGAGTGTTGCCAACTATAGGCGCTGAGTTGGCCGTTGCGTAAGAAGACTACTTGCACAACGGTCGCTATGTTGGCAGTGAATCGGCAAGTTATATTTGTTTTCCACAACTATGGTACTCAGCAAGGTATATTTGTTTTCCACAACTATGGTACTGTTTTCAGTGCATCTAGTTCAACTGTGGTGCATTCCATCATAAACTTGGTTCATTAGAGCGAATCCACGGAAACTTGAAGCTGAAGTCAGCGCCTTCAAGAAAGACAGAGAGAACTTAGGAATAAATCCCGAGACAATGGAGAGCTCACTCACGTACCAATGTGCACTAACGAAATCTGCATAATGTAGATCAGGTGGATCAGCAATTTGCCTTGAACAATTCCCGCTTGGTTCTCCAACACGAACGCGAGTTGGTGAAAGGAAGAAAACCCTAAGGTTCGCTTGAGAATGATGATCGACACAATCAAAGAGGCAAATTCCAAAGAGCAGTAGATCAAAACGTGTGACATCGTTGTCCAAAGCTCGGTAATTGAGATACTATCCAATGCTGGATAGTACGCGCGGTTGTGAAGGTTGTACACAATGATGTGGTGTAAGCCTAGATAAAGAGCAACACTTGTTAGCTTACATGCACAATTGAACCAAGAAAACCACTAAGAAATTCAAAGTACGTACAATAAACGATCGGGAGCACCACTTCGACATACTCCACTAGCACGAGATACTCTGTGATGAACAGCACGCTTGCACTTTGACGGATAAACAGTGCTCTTTCGTCCCTCGTGAAGATACTCTCGAGACCAGCATCGATCCCGTGCTTAAGCTCATGTACAATTTCGGAACGAGTATTGGGGCTCACCCTAGCTGTTGAAAACCACGAGCGAAGTTGACGTCGACTGGGGAGAATTCGTACTGCACGGAAGGACCTCAGCGTTTGGCTAAGTGTCCTTGTACTTACGACTTCGTCCTCTGGAATGGAACTGGCATCACGCGTGATTGGTGGCGCCTTTGAATTCACCCATTCTTCGATTTGTCCTCGCCACGTCGGGTGCGAAGCATCAGCAAAGTGGTTCATTGTGCGATTCATGTGTCGTGTTTCATAGTCAAGCAAACACATTGACACCTGCAGGAAATTGAGTTTTGACAAAGGGTGGTCTTCCGGTATTTTATTCATCAGCATCTTCACCTCGTTCAGGACTTGTACGACGTCGTGCATTGATACCCAGAAGTGCAGAACATCAACCACCATAATTGTGATTGTTGAAGCCTCCGACGACGCTACCTGGAGAGCATTTGCGATATACAGTGCATTGAAAACTTCCACATTGAAGATGACAGCTTCAGGTTTCAAGTCGTTGTGGCCCGTTAGTGCAAAACTGATCCAGTTCTTGGCGATCAGTTTGATGACCGGAAGCACTAGCACAAAAATCGTTTGGTAGATACCAGTGAACGAAGTGAATCCAAAGATGTACATCGGATACACCAACGTCAGAGTGAGCTGGCAATTCAACACTGTGGTTTGCTGCTGGACTTGCTTTTGTATCTCGGGACTTGCTTTGAACTGAGCTCCCCAGAAAACGACAAAGCAAATACCATAGACAACGATAGAAGGCGGAGAGGCGATGAGCATGCTAAACGGCACCGGGAAAACGGTAGCCGAGGCGACTGCGTAAAGTGTAGCAACAGCTGAACAAGCTGTCAGTACAGCGATAATGAGCACATGGTGGGTCTTTACGATGAGCGCAGGGACATTTCGACCCAGTTGAAAGATCATGGAGCCAACCATAAAGCCTGTCACAAAGCCAAAACGTAACAGGAACACCCAGTTCGAGTCGACTCCGGCTTCGGGTGGAGCTAATGGCACTGCCTCAACCATAATTGCCAGTATAAGACAAGGTACCGCAGAGAACGCGCATAGCGACAATACACGAGTATTCGATGCAGTCTCCATATAGGTCTTCAGCCTGCTGACCCGCTCTACAGAGTATCGTCCGTGGAATTCAACTTGTAGGTCCATCCATCCCACCCAAATACAACGAGCGATGCTCTTGAGCTTTTCCATGATGAGTCGCAGTGGCTGCAAGGTAGACGAGTCCAGACGCAATGGAGCAAATGAAAACTGACGAATGAAGGAACGGGGTCACATGTGCAAGAGCCAAAGTGGTTTAGTTTAATTCGGGTGTATGAGATGTGCATCGTGGTATACACGTATCGTGAATGTATACGGCGACACCAACTATTTGAGGCCTCGTCCCTTCAATGACGATCCTACATATACGTATATACGTACTAAGTTGTTTGCTGTCTCCTATACCTGTCCGGGAGAACCAAAAATTGTTGTTTTCCTTCCAATTACATGATTATCAGTGTCTCGCAGTTTTGAATTTTTACGTAGTTTTGAATGATTCTTTTCTGTGAGCAGGTCCATTTTGCTTGTTGACACACTCGAATTCAGAACTGTTGCTGCATATTTTACTCTCTCTAGTAAACGTAAAGACACCCGTTGAGAACTTCCGTCACGAATACGTGTGGTCCTGATTGTGAAGCACTAAGCGAAGATAAGTTAGGTTGTTGTATACATCATGTATACGAAAATATACTTATGTATACACCAAACTATACATTCTCTATACACCCATATGCTTACGTATACATCACTATACACAAAAGTCTAAACTTTTCGGTGTATACCTGGATTTTCTGATATTTCGCGTAGGTTCACTCAGATCTCTCTTCGCGGGACGCCTCGCGCGGCTCTTCCTCGGCTCGCAGTATGGCGCACGACGGCTCCTCGGACGACGAAGCCGCCTACCTAGACGCTCAAGACCACGCAGAAGACGACGGCGCTTCTCCCGAGTCCAAATTCGCGCTAGAAGCAGAGTTATCGCCCTTGACATCCCCCATAACGCCCCAGAAACCAGGTTCTCCAGCTTCGATGGGCCGCGCCAAGGCGGTTTCCGCCGCTGTGCCTCCCGTGTCTCTCCCACTCAATGGACAAGACACAGACGCATCGAATGGGACCCTCCGCGGCTTCTGGAACGCCCAGAGACGCACACAATCCGACGGGAACTTACGAGTGGAAGACTCGGCTCGAACTCCTTTTATTGCAGTGAATTCTACAGCTCCAGTGGGGTTACTGGCCAGTCCAGCACACTCAGAGTCCGCTCTGAGGATCAACAATGAGAAAATGCTGCCCCCGCCGCCCATTTCCGTGAGAGGAGCGCAGGAAACCAAGTCCAACGGGTTTGTATCGATTGGAGAGAGTTTCTGGGCGGGGGTGGCGGACTTTGCAGGTATCAAGTCGCCCAGAGGAGCCATGCAGAAGGTGCACGTGATCTACCCGACGCCAGGACCGCTATTCGTGGATTTATACTCGAGAGATGACGGAACGGGGGCTCGAGTCAAAGGGTTTCGCAGGAAATCGGACGGCTCAATGGCCGATGCAGAAGCTTCGGGTCGAGTGTTCCCTGGTGATGAAATGGTGGCAATTAATGGCGTCGACATTACGAAAATGGTATTTGCGGAGATCATTACAACGGCGAAGGAGGCCACGTTTCCACTTACGTTGACGTTTCACTGCTATCAGACTAATAAGGAGGAGCACGAAAAACTAGTGCAGAACAAACCTGTTGCGACGCTTGAGAGGAAACATTCGAGTGGACCATTGCCTCCTATCTCGCCGTCCAGCAGCAGTGGGGGATGGTCGGCTAGACTCAGTCAAATGACCAGGTCGGGTTCGTTTGACCAGAAAAGCAGCAGTTCAAGTCTTGCTGGTGGCGCGCCGAAATCTCCGTCTTCGCATTCGGCGACGGCAGAGCCAAACTCAGGAAAATTCGGTATCTCGTTGGACAAGGTCCGGAACTCCGGCACGAGTTTGTTTCGTATTATGGGCAACAAAGCTTCACGACCAGAGGAAGACAGAAATGTGGTAAAAGGATGGATAAATGACCTTGCACTAAAGCCTCACAGCACGTCAGGAGGACGCCACCGCAAAAAACCTTTGAACGACAATACTAATGTTTTGCACTCCACTCCGATTATGGCCGTGACAACAGGAGGTCGATTTGTCGGCGTTCTGGATGAAGATGTACATGAATTTGCGCTCACATGGTTTCGCAAGACATCGCCCGATAATGAGATTCGGCAGATCAAAGGAGTGAAACGCTGTCCGTATTTTCCTTCGGTGGACGATGTGGGTGCTATTATCTCGTTGCAATGCGAGTCGTTGCGCTTCCCGCAGTTGAGGCGTGTCGTGGAGATGCCTCGCCCTTTGGTGCTTGATCCTGCGGTTGGCACTATGGTTGATGTACTGCTTGAGGCTGGCGCAGGGTCATTCTCAGCTACACTGGCGAGTAACGAGCACGACAGTTTCCAGGTGAAAATATCTGCAGGAGAGGTAACTCTAGTTAAAATATCGGAGGAGGAAGATGAAGGTGGAGTGGTCGTGACGGCTGCTTACAGCGCATTTCTGCAAGTTCTTCTTGATCCTGCTGATCAGCTTCGATTTATGCTCAAGGTTCAAGAGTTCGGTGGTTTCTTGGGGAATCGAGAAGGAGATGTATGTGACCTAAAGAAACGCCAAGCCCAGCTCAAGAGTCTATCCTGCTTCTTTTTGGTAGCTCAAAACAGGCAGCATCGAGACATTTTGACGTTGCTTATCCGCAAGTTTCGAGCTCGGGTACTCACACCCGAAAATGAAGAGCTGGCCCAAGCTGACGAGAGAAACTTGTTTATGGATCCAGCCTTCGTTGTTACAGTGACACCACCACCTGCATTAACACCCTCTGTATCAGTTGGTTCGACATCGGGAGCAATATCCCCAGCAAGCAACTCTGCTGCAACAGGGGAATCAGTCAGCTCAGCTGGGTCGCCGACTACAGTAACAACTCCAGTTGCAGGAGCCATCCCTTCACCGGCTGGGAAAACCCGCCTAGCTCGTTTACAAAGTGAAAGTTCGGTCGGTTCGATGAATGCGCGCCTAAGCGACCTCGTTGGTCTGGAGCCTGACGAATCTGCGAGCGAATGTGGGTCCGACGCGATAACACCAGCTGCAACTCCACCTCGAACAGCCATGGCATTGAACAAAAATGGGTTTGGAGGGTCAATTTCATCCAGCAATGGCATTGATAATTATTTTGTGGAAGGCCGTCTAGCTGCCCAAGATAAGGAAATTGTCATGCTCCAAGAGAAGTTGGCGTCCATTTCTGTGCTACTGAAGTCTACTGAGCAGGAAAAGAAGCAGTTATCTGAAGCTTTAGAAGTTAAGGACAACCGCATTGAACTGCATCAGATGAAGATCCGTCAACTTGAAAAGTTTCCCGGACAGTGCGATTCTCAAGCACGTGAGTTACAAATTTTGCGAACAAAATTGGAAGACGAAGAACGGCGGCATGCTCAGTGCCGAGAAGAGTTGCAGCAGGTGTCCAGCGCGGTAGCAACACGAGCTCTTGAGATGCACGACGAGGGCGTTCAAACGGAGGCGCAGTTCTTGGACGGAGAAACACATACAGACCCTGCTGTAATGTCAGGATCCGGTTTGGAACGTGATGCCTGGTTTGGTACTGTGGCAACCGTGACTGCTGCCGATCTTCAGCAGCAAATCAAAGACCAGCAGGCGCAAATTGCACAACTTCAAGACCAGCAAGTAAATTTGGTGGCTGAGCGCAACATGTTCCGTGCTAAGTCAACGGAGCTCTCGAAGGAGCTCCGCAAGCTTGTGGTAGCAAACAACAACCGAAGTCTCGACAACCTGGAGACACAACTCGCTGAGCGTACCAGTCTTCAAGCTGAGCTCACGTTGATCAAGGCTGAGGCCAAGCGTTCGGCTGACGAAGTAACAGAGATGAAGGGTATGCTTGACAGCGCGGGTGACAAGGATAAGGGCACCAAGCGTCTCACAGCCCAGAACTTGGAGTTGCAGCGCACAATACACCAACTACAGGACTCGCTCAGTGAGTCCAGAGACCAAGTTGATGCTGTCAAGAAAATTAACAACGCCCTCGCTTCACGACTTCATCGGCTCCAGCCAGACACACGTGGTCGTCGTGTTGACCTCCCACCAACATCTCCAGTGAACAACCTTCCAGACATTTCATCAGATGAAAGTGATGATGATGACGAAGAAGAAGATGAAGATGAAAACCTGAAGGACGGCATCGCAGCATTTCGGAAATCATTAGTAGGGAGTTGAGCGATAAATTCGTTTGCCACAAAATAGTAAGTTAGACGAGAATTACCCGCATCTGAAACAAGTTCCTATAACTCCAGATTTTGCTGGTACATGCATCTCTTTACTTCAAGCTTTACGTTGACAGGTGCTTCGAATTCAAACGTGACGATTTCAAATTCGTGGATTCGCCCAACTGAAATTTGGATTCACGAATACTTCAAAGTATAAAGTACTTCACTAAAAAAAGTTAGTCGCCCTAACTTCAAAACGTGGACGTCGGTGCATAAGAAAAAATAAAACGAATGCCACGCGGGATCGAAGCCGCTTGCTCCCATCCTGGTCATTTTAATTTGGATTAACTATTTTCATCACTAACAGCAGAACAAAGAGCACTTTCAATCAAACCAAGAAATTCCGCATTGATCACAATGAGCAAGAAAATTCAGAGCATCCGCCAGCGTCTTTGGGCAGCCTGGATGTCCGTTCAAGTCGAATTTCATGGGAGATATTCTGTTGAGCGACTTCAGCACCTCGATCGCTATTCCAACAGCCTTAGCATCCAACGACTTGTTGCTATATTTCTGGTAACACCACTTCCAAGTCTCGCATTAAGTTTGCTGAAAGAGATCCCACCGTTGAACCCTCCTGAAGCTGGAGTGTACGATAACAAAGTGTTCTTCGTTCGGTCATGGTTCGTGTTGGCTTTCATCGGTGGAAACGTTCTCATCCAGATGGGTCAATGTGCACCTCGCCTCAAGCTCACAACTTTACAACTCATGTTCGCCACATTTTTCTCGTCTGCCGTAGCGATGGCAGTCATTTTCACGATATGTGTGTTCTTTTACTTCCCAATGCCGTTCGGACTGCTCATCGTCTCACCGCCTGATGTCATCATGATCACCTTGTGCTTCGTTTACATTTCCGGCCCTCGGTGGCGTGCTGACCCAGCCTTATGGAACGATGTCAAGCGACAATTGTCGGTGTTCAATTGCCAAGTGGCACTTACTTTTGTCTACCCGATCTACATCTACGGCTTCGTGTCACTGACAGGAATTCACCAAGCGCTGTTCGTGATCATACTGCCAGTCATCCAACTTATCGCTAAAAATTGGGTTAGTCGGGAGCACACGGACAGCGACCTAAAACCTGAAGGAGTCATCTTCATCGTTGAGGTTTTCAACGCTCTTTACGTTTCCAATGCTCTTCATAACACTACTGCATGGACGACGACTGCTACCATTATGGCGGTGGATTTCATACACTTTTGGCTGTCCATGCTCGACGTCATTGCGGTTCTCAATGAAGTGAAATTGCTCATGGGTAAAATTCCGAGAGGGCATCCTATCGCCAAGGAGAACTTTGTCCAAGTGTCAATGCGGCTACTGGAAATTGAAAGAGTGCTAACGTTATCGGCACCAAGTAAAACTCACTCCACTAACGTGTCGAATATATCGTGGAACTCTCGGATGGACGCGTGGGTGAGCTCCAAAAATGTCTTGAGCAAAAGTTCATCTTCGCAACGAGAAGCAAGCCTTGTCACTAGGGTAAAAAGTGGCACTTCCAGCAAGAAAAAGTGTGTTTTTCCTGTGAAAGCACGAGTATTTCCCGTTCGACCTCCCAAACAGCAAAAGTGGCTGCAAAGCAAAGTTCGTTTTAGCCCCGTAGTGAAAGAACCGGATACGAAAGCTCTCGTCAATTTTACTGACCTTGGACTCGAGACGATTTATTCACGTGAGGAACGCGCACTGTTCATCCGAAAAAGTGCTCGCGTTCTGTTTATCACTGAGTACATCGTGCTGGTGGAGTACACGGAAGTGATCCTCCCAATCGTTTACAGTACGTGGCACTTGTTCACTAAGTACAACTTCTCAATGAGGGTAACCCGCGTTTGTATTATCTTTATCCAGGTCTTCATCAAGCAATTCTATTCCACATGCACAACCGAGCATACTATCCTGCGTTGGCGAAAATGTCAAGTGCAGAGCTCTTCTCTTCCATCGTCAACGTGCTCATCTACAGCGCTCTCGAGTTTGTTTCTCTCGTTGTGGCACTTGTCGTTCTGAAGCGGAGGTTGGGGTTTTCAACGATTCGGCAACTCGCATTCGTGCTGGAGACGCACGCATCAATGGTCCAATCCAAGCTAACCACGCTGTTCGTCTACGTCATGCAGGTGCCCTTGGCTCACCTCGGTACGTTGGCAAACTGCTTGACTTGCATTCAATGATCTAATTGTTGTTGGTTTTGGTCAAGGTGCGGACTTCAGCTTCAAATTCGCGTGGATTCACAAATAACGCCGAAAATCCCTAGGGAAACAAATGTAAACTGCAACCATATTCATATTTTCATGCCCTCGACAGAATGTCTTCAACCAGAATACGCACTTTACCAACTCTTACATGTAGCCATCTGACGTATCCCCTGCCCAAACTAATGTAACGGAAAAGTATCATCTTTGTCACGTTTCTTCTGAAAGATTGCTGCATATCACAATTCCAACCCATACACAAATCCAGTCCATCCAATTTCAATTGTTCCAGTCATTCAAATACATGAAAAGTATCCACTACAAAACCCACACCAAACTCACATGCCCGCGAGTATCCGGCCGCCTTCGCCACTTCCTCAAGAGCTTTCACTGCTGCTGGGTCTCTCCATCGCGCTCAGT
The DNA here is from genome assembly GCA_000468175.2 of Phytophthora cryptogea. Taxonomy (NCBI): domain Eukaryota; phylum Oomycota; class Peronosporomycetes; order Peronosporales; family Peronosporaceae; genus Phytophthora; species Phytophthora cryptogea. The sequence continues at coordinate 25,177 of AUWJ02017454.1, forward strand.
CCTCCGTTCATCTTGTGTCTGGACTGCATCGCGTCTTGCTGGGCCTTCCGTAGCGCCAACTCCCGCTCTTAACCGCTGAAAACTGACTCCAAAATGCGGATTTTGTCCCTTTTCCTCTTGTTCTGCACGCTACGTGACGCTACAGCAGCTCCCATGCACTCGGTGGACGAGTTTGAGCTGCGTCTGTATCATGCACAGACGCGTACGCAGCGGCGCGCGCTGTTGGGACCCACAAGGAGCTCGAAGGAGCTGAGAGCGGAGGCTCTGGCCAACACTGCGCGAGTGGTGGACGAGGCCAATGCAGAGCACGAAGCGGGCAAGAAATCCTACTTCATGGGGTACAACGAGCTCAGTGACTTGACGGACGAGCAGTACCGAGCGTTTCTAGGCTCCAGACCGGACAGGGACTCGCCCAGAAGGAAGCACAAGCAGGAGATGCCCAGACGGAAGAGCAGAGCGAAACGAGGCAAACAGGTTACGATCAGCTTTGATTTGGACGACGAGTCGAGTGCAAGTGACGAGAGTGAAGAGGACATTGAAGTGCCGACAGAGCTGGACTGGACGACGAAGGAGGGAGGCAAGTACATGACGCCCATCAAGAACCAGGGGACGTGTGGTAGCTGCTGGGCGTTTGCCGGCGTGTCCGTGGTGGAGTCGAGGTTTGCAATTGAGAACGATGTGCAAGCGTCACCGTTGAGTGTAGAGCAGGTGTTGAGTTGCTCGGCTTCGCTGGATCATATTCGCAGCAAGTTTGTGGACAACATGACGAGCTCGTCCGAAGGATGTTCGGGAGGGATGCCCTTCCTGACGTACGAGTATCTGCACCTTGCAAAGCCTCATGGGCTTTCGTGTGGAAGTGTACACCCGTACGTGATGGCGACGAATGAAACGGATACGCAATGCCCTTCGTTGACTAGTGACGAGGTGGCTGTAGCGTGGGAGTTGAATGTGTCGGACTACAAGGTGGTAGATTCCGGTGACGAACAAGCGTTGCTGCGAGCCGTGGCGAGGGGCCCTGTGACAGCTAACATCGACGCTACCGGTGACGGGTTTAGGCATTACGCAGGTGGGATTTATGATGCACAAGACTGCCTCAGTGATGGCGACGAAGTGAATCACGCCGTGGTGGTCGTTGGATTCGGCCAGACTGACGCTGGTGAAAAGTTTTGGATCATCCGGAACACTTGGGGAACGATGTGGGGAGAAGACGGCTACATGCGCATTGCGCGCGGAGATAATGTTGGTACCTACGGCCCATGCAATCTGTACGTTTACGCAGATTATCCGGTGAATCTCACCGTTGGGTCAAACGCGACCAAAGGCGAGCCTTCGTGCGCAGTAGCAACCTCTAGGTTTGAGACCCTCTCACCTATGAAGTTGGTAGCTCTCTCAGGCAACCAAATCGTGTTGTTAGTGCTTTGCACTGTTCTCAGTGTGATAGCCGGCGTGGCGCTTTACTACGGCACGGAGTTCATGCAGAACCGCAAGGAAGCTGCAGGAGAATTTCGCTACCAAGACAGCTACGCGCGGTGGGTGCTACCGTCTCGCGAACAAATTGCTGCAGCACTTGCGAAGCGCAACACGCGTCGTCAACAGCGAACTAGAGTGGAACAATAGAGAATTAAAAGGAGATTAGTTTGTTGCTTGGTACATTAATATAATCGAAGACTGCAAGGTGTCAGCGACGCTGACTACCCAACTTCCGTGCGCTGGGAAGCACCACTACAGCGACACATCTGGATTGGAATCTTCCATCGATCGGGATCCGTAGGGCGAGCGCTGGAACGGGTCTTGGTTAACGTCATCATTTGCCATTAGCGTGAGATCCGAGAGACTGTCAGCCAAATCGCCGTTTGACGGAATGTAGTCCTCGTGAATCATAGGTCCAAGCGACGTGGTGGTTGCCTCCTCCTCATGGAAATTGCCGTTGGTCGCTTCTGAAATGGGGCTCATGGACGCCAAGGGAGACCCACCATTTTCCACATGAATCATAGCCAGCTTCGGGATGACCTGCTGCCACTCGTCCTCCACCTTTTTGCTGTACTCGATCTGCATCTGAATGTAATTCAGAATAATGTGCTTGAAATCAGCCAACTTTTCGCGCTTGAAGCGCTCCACTTCGCGCAGTACTCTCTCCGTAACAATGTCGTCCTCAAGCTTCGCGTCTTCCGTGACCTGTTGTGCTGTACGCACTTCACTCTCTGCAAGCTGCACCTTCTCCTCGGAGGCTCCTCCCCGAGCTTGTTTCAATAGTTTCCCCAGCGCAGCCTCCTTTGCTTCAAGGTCCACCACCGCAGCACCATACGCACATCGAACTTCGTTGCGCTTCTGCAGTGCAGCTTTCACTGCCCCCACCAGCCGAATGTAGTCAAAGATCGGCTCTTCAAAATGCAGCGCCTCTCGCTCGGCATGCTCCGCCGCTAAAATCGAAAGCTGGTCGGAGCAGTGTCCGATATGACTCAGTCCTTCCTGCAGCGACGGGTTCTCCTCCGACTTGCCCAGCAACGTAAACGACACGCCGAACTCGAACAGTCCGTCCGCGATCTCCCTCGCCCGCTTCGTGAGTCCATGGGCATGTTTGTGGAGCCCCGCCATAATAGGCTCCAGGCCTTCAATATAAGCCATCATGTCCTCCACTTCAATGTCCGCCGGGGTCTTGGGCAAGTTGGTCGTGGGCGTGATCAACGTGGACGAGATGGTGCTCACCGTGTCGTCCAGCCACTGGAATAGCACGCCACGTTGGGCATTGGGTGCCGCATGCCGCGGATCCTTCCTGAATGCCTGCAGCTGGTCCTCACTGGCCTCCAGGAACGTCGTCAGGTGCTCACTATGCTGCAGTTCCGGATGCAGACAGCAGCGATGCAGGAACAATTGCAGTGCACGACGTCTGCTCTCAATGAATTCTGGCGAGAAACGTCCCACCAGGAGCTTCTCCGGCAGTGGGGGTACTACAACCCCCGGGTACATGGCCGACAAGTGTGCGTGGATCCACACAAAGTCGCTATAGCGCCGCACCACGGAGAAGGAGCTCTTGGAGAACTGCGGCCGAGTTGTTACAGTGCTGATCTTGTACGAGATGTAAGCGTTCATGCCCTCGCCCTGCTTCACTGGCTCACTGACTGTCACTTGGATGTTCTGCTGCGTCTCTGCACGACTGGAAGAGGCGCTGGAAGACTCGAGAGATGCCATGGAGCGATCGTAGGAAGAAGCGGAAGGCAGAAAAGGCGTGAGGTCTTCCAAGCCACTGGACGCAGTAGACGCACGCAGCGCTGTCGACTCCTCCATAATGCGGTTCGTGTAGTCCACATTCACCCACTTGCCGTTGTGTCCCTCCATCGCCACAAGAAGAAAGAGGACAAGAGCGAGCTCCTTACCTTCCTTCGTCCCCCTATAGATTGTTCTTGTCTGAGAACGTAACCCTACTAAGTACGCACCGTAACCTGTAACCTAGAACTATACACTTTAATCTATAAAACCGCCAGCGAATTACCTACCGGTATAATCACCGGTACGCCATTCTACTGGCTAATACTTAAGTACAAATTTACAAAATCTACGGTGATTTATAATTCGTATACAACTGTACTGTACCTTCATCGTTACGACTTGATCTAAGAGCCGCCGTAACTTCCTCCCGTCCGGTGCTTCGGTGCTGCCTTCGTCCTCAGCTCCCATGGCGTCGTCTCTTCCTGCTGCAGGTCGCGACAGCTGCGAGTCCAATCCGCAGTCTCAGTCACAGGGCAAGTACTACAACCCCGTGGTCATGTCGATCATAAGAGAAGATTGGATCCAACAGCAGCTGCTGCTGCGCCAAGCGTCGTACACCGAGCTCCGCCCCACGCGCGTCGTTTCTGGCACGTGGAACGTGAACGCCAAGAAGCCGCTGGCTGCTGTCGAAGCCGCCAAGATCGTCCAGTGGCTGCAGCCAAGTGCTACTGAAGGACACCGAGAAGCTCCGGACGTTGTAGCGTTGGGGTTTCAAGAGATCGTGGACTTAAATGCGGTCAATGTCGTGGTCAACAGCACGCTGACGGTGCAACGCAGCTCTGCGTGGGAGGAGGCGGTGCTCACGGCTCTGAATCGCCACGTTGGACCTGCTGCTGCAGCTGCTGGAGAGACGCCAGTGCAGTACCGAGTGGTGCTGGAGAAGCACTTGGTGGGGATTTTGCTGCTGGTGTTTGTGAGGACGGACCATTGGGAACATGTCAAGGAGGTCAAGGGAGCTACAGCTGGAGTAGGGATCATGGGCGTCATGGGCAATAAAGGAGGAGCAGCTGTGAGGCTGAAGTTCTACAGCAGCACACTGTGCTTTGTGTGTGCACATTTGGCTGCTCATAGGGAGAATGTGGCTGGACGCAATGCCGACTATCTCAATATCCTGAGTAAGATCCAGTTTGGGGAGAATGGAGAAGATGCAACGCCGCAGGTGCAGGATATGAGGTGCGTTGGTGGTGGAGATGAGGTTCTTGCAGTTTGTGCTGACGAAGATTTCTGTTGCTAGTGGCAGGTTTTGGAGTGGGGAACCGTCGATTCTGAATCATGATTTCGTGTTCTGGATTGGTGATCTGAACTATCGTATCCACGACACCTTGACCACGGAGGAAGTGTTTCGTCTTGCGGAGAGCGGAAGGTCGCTGAAGGAGCTGGCGCAACACGATCAACTCACGATCGAGCGCCAGCGCGGGAATGTGTTAAAAGGCTTTGAGGAAGGCGTTCTTTCCTTTCCTCCTACATACAAATTCCAGGCCGGAACGTCGGAGTATGAAAAACGTCCCGAGAAGAAGCTGCGTGCCCCGGCATGGTGCGACCGCATCCTGTGGAGGGCGAAGAGCCCAGAAGACGTAGAACTTCGCAGCTACACCTCCGTCCCTGCACTAGACTTGTCCGATCACAAGCCCGTGCATGCGTTCTTCGACGTGCAAGTGAAGTACCAAGTTGAATCCAAGAAAACCGAGGTGATCCGTGAGATAATGATGCAACTCGACAAGTGGGAGAATGAAAACATGCCAAAGGTTCGGCTACTTCAGGATGATGAAACCACGACGAGCAGCGGTGTCTTTTCATTTTCACAGTTAAGGTTTGGCGTGGAGCAGAGCAAGAAACTCATTATCGAGAACACTGGCCTCGTCGTCGCTCACTTCCGCTTCATTCCGAAGCTTGAGGATGTTACGATATGCAAGTCATGGCTGAATGTGGCACCGATGTTTGGCATGATTCCACCAAGGGATAAGATGGAGATTCGCATCACGGCTCTGGTAGATGAATCAGTTGCTCATGGTCTTACTAGCGGTGACGAGACGCTAGATGATACTATGATTTTGCGCGTTGAGAATGGACGGGACTATTTCCTGGTTGTGTCTGGGCAGTACGCAAATTCGTGTTTTGGAAGCTCACTTGAGCAGTTGGTATCGTGTTCGGAGCCTATTCGACAAGCCAAATTCACAGCTGCACGCACTCCTGCAGCTTCGGTATTTAGCGTATGGGTTGGAGGAGCTACAGGTGTCGACGCAAACTCGCTTATTTCGCCGGTACAGTCAAATCCACCACCGATTCCTGCTACTGCCAACGAGTCGCAAAAAGTGCCCAAGGAGCTTTGGCGGATGGTAAACGACATTTATGAAAACTACATGCAAGATAAAAATCTGTTCGTCGAAGCGGGTAGCAAATTGGAGATTGTACAGCTGCGTGAAGCCCTCGACACAGGGGCACCGTTTCCACAACATAGTGGGTACTCGACGGCTGAACTGCTAGTGCGGTGGCTCCAAGCACTTCGACAAAGTGTCGTGCCAGATGAAGCTCTAGCAGCTGCAATAGCGAGTTCAAACGGCAACATGGCTCAAGGTTGTCGAGCACTACTGGATGCGTTAGCACCAGTGCGATACAACGTAGTGGTGTACTTGGTCTCCTTCTTGAGAGAAGTGCTCAGACATCACGCCACCAATAAGCTGACTCCCGAGAAGTTGGCGTTTGTTTTTGGTCGATGCCTCGTGTCACCATGCAGAGTAAGTCAAGGCAAAGATATGACCCACTCAAGTGTCGGCCGTGTATCGGCACTAGATGAACACCAGCAGCCGGCTTCTAGCTCGTCTTCTGCTTCAACCGTGTCGAGTGTGAGCTCCAACCAATCGAGCATGCTGGTTCCAGAAGAACGACTGCGTCGAACTGCTCACGAAGTTGAGACTGCACAAGTGAATGCAGTCCAGCGTGCTGAAAAAATGGAGAAGCTACTTCACCACTTCCTGTCCGTGCCAACGCCGTGACAGAGATGTTCGCAGGCAAACGCCCTCCTAACAAGCGGTGTGCTAGACTTTGCAGACACAAGACAGCTAGGGCATCCCGACAAAGCTCGAGTTGTATCAATACCGTTCCCTACGCTGGATGGAAACATTTGCACACTCTTTGCAATATCTAACTCTCTGTTTCATTAACGCATTGCTTTCTCTGGCTTGCCCACTTCCATCGCGGGCTGACGCATCATAGCTTTCTTGACTGGATCATGTACTACTCCAGAGTACCTTTCTTATAGGACGCTGATGGTGAAAAGAGTGATCGCACCACCGTCAAAGAGAGGTAGCACCTGGTTGCGCAGGAAGATGACCCCCCACGTAAATGTGGTGAACCACAGGTGCGTGAACTGGTTGATTTGGTACTTCCTGATCACGATAGGGTGCGGCACAGGCAACAGACCCACCATCGTGGTCGTGCGCAGGAAGTACAGCATCGCATCTTCATCGAGACTACCGCCGGCCTTTTGGCAGGCATCCTCCAGCTGGGGGATGAGATACTGGAGCAGACGGAGACTTGTTGTCAGCGGGAGTTTCTTCTTCCACGCGGACAACCACTCCACCGTGGGGACGAACTCACCATCGGCCTGATCCTGCTTCTTCCCTTCCTCAGCACTTTCGCCTTCTTTCTTTGCTGCAGCGCGAATCGGTGGGAGCTGAAGGTCGTTAAGCTGGTAGAACACATTTTTGTTCTGGATCATGGCGTAGACGATTTGCTGGTTGCCTTCGTACTGGTACTGAATGATGTTGTCAAAAGTCTCGAGCAAGAAGAAAACCAAGTGGTGGTTTGCCTCATTGTCGAACAGGTACCTCGGCTGTGCAAACAACTTGAACAGCCGCAGCAGACGCACGCTGGAAACCATGTTCAGCTTCTTGCAGTACGGCGAGATGTTGCAAATGATCGTAAGGAAGCAGTTGTACACCGAGTTGAGCTTCTCATACCCGCTCACAATAATCTTGTGCAGGCAAACAATCAACAGATCGGCGTGGTTTCCCGAAAATGGGGGCAGGTCCAGTGGCAGGTGGTTGTTAAATGGTTTGTTGAGATTGACGCCGAAGTCGCGCTCGCCGCTCAGCAGTAGCAGAATGAACGTACAAATGTGAATCATACCCACCTTGGCTGGCTCCTGTCTGCCCTCATACATGAGGAAAAGTAGCGGAACCACAAGTTGGTTCACATCGGCCTTCTTCAACACGTAGTGCAAAAACTCCGAGTTCTCATCCAGCATCTTCCACAGCAGAACAAGAAGTTCCTGGTGGCACTTGATCTGCTTGATTGAGTTCGGCAGCAGAGTGCTCATAGACTGGTGGTAGTTGTTCAGCAAGCGCGAAAGACCCGTGAAGATGAGCTGGAAGTCTTCAGGTCTCTGCAGTGCCGACAACAAGTTGCGGTACACATTCGGAACACCGTCAAACACCGGGTTCGACGATCGCGAGGTCACCGAAGACGAGCGACGCTTAGCCGCCGGCGTCGAGCTACCCGGTTGCGGCTTCGAGGTGGCCGTGACGTTCGTCTCGGTCGTTTGGCCAAAGTCCAGTAGCACCAGCAGTACTTGCAGTGAAAGGTCCACGAGTAGTTCACGGTCATCCGAGACAATGGAGCCAGCATACGGCACACCCCATCCAACGGGATCATAGGACACTACAATGTTCAGCAGCGAGTAAAACAGCGTCGGTGCAAACTGACACTCCAGCGCCGTCGCGACCTCCAAAAACCTGTCCTTCCACTGACTGCACGTCTCGGCCGTCTGGTACAAAATGCTCGAGAAGCACGTGAGCAACAACGCCAACACTTCCTTCCTGTTCTTGTCGTAACTGGACGAGTTCACGACACTCGCATCCGGGTACCCGACACCCGAGTGCCACAGCAACGACGGGAACACCAGATCCCCTGACGTCGTGCTCTGTCCGCTCCTATTGGCACTGCGTCTCTCCTCTCCAAAGCCTTTGTACGCATGGATAGAGACTGTAAACTCCGGCAAGAAGAGTAACCCCATGATGGCATGGATCATCTGCTTGGCCAGTGGTTGCTGCTGCTCCTTGCTCTCTTCGTCTGCATCCGTTGCAGCGTCCGCATTGTCCACACTCCAGAAAAGCTCCTCCACGAACTCGTCGCTGCCTTCTTCCAAGATAAACGGCACGAGTCTCGTCAGTACACGCACGCAATTGAGTGCCTGCTGGTAATACTTGGGCACGGGCGTGTCCACGATCTGCACGATCTGTGAGACCGCCTGCTTGAGCATCGTGGCCAAGTTCTCAGGCTGTTGATGCCGCAGCATACGCACGTCATCAGGCTGGATGAGCGTGAAGATCTCCTCAGCCACCGTGGGGATACGCCAGAGCTTGTCCCAGAACTCGAGGTTCTTGCTGCTGATGACCTCGTTGTTGAGCTTGTACACGCTCTCGCGGAACTTGCTCTTGCTGTCGCTGTTGCCCATAATTGTGCTGTGCTGAAAAGATTGCTACCCAAGTCTCGTCTTGGCCTTCTGAACTCTGGACACGTCTGTCTCGGACTCTTTTGAAGCATGATACATGTTAAGTGCGAATATGATGTTAAGAAGGTGTAGGTGGTAAGGGAGGAACCTACGCACGAGCATATTCTCCAAGCAACCGGTTACGTCATTTTTGAAAAGTTAAAGCGGGCGGCTTCCTTCCCCCCTCCTTCATCTGCAGGTCGCTTTCCTGCTCTTGTGCGCGTCCGTTGGCTGTGCAACTTTGGTGTCGTGTGTTCTACAGACGCTGCGCATTACAACGCCCCCATTTGCGTCGCCAACCGCTGCGTATTGACCGAGTTACAGGCTGCGGAAGTGTTTGCCTTTTGTGCACAAGAGTTAAAACGTTGAAACATGGTCTTAATCCACGAGTTCCGCGTGCCGCTCCACATGTCGGTGGAAGAGTTTCAGGTGGCGCAGCTGTACATGGTCGTGAACGCCAGTGAGAAGCTCACGGGCGACGGAGAGGGCGTGGAGATTCTGGTCAATGAACCCTACGACAATACGGACGGCCACATGGGCGTGTCCAGCATCTCGGGCTGGGTGATCCCTCGTAACAAGGGCCAATACACCCGCAAGCACTACTACTGCAAGTCCAAGATCCCAGGCTTCGTGTCGGCCTTGTACGTGGCTTCTTTTGAAAAAAGTGGGGGGAGTTTTGAGACTTAATGGTTGTTCTTCCTGTGCAGTTGCCCGGAGGACAGCATGGTGCTCATTGAGGAGGCGTGGAACGCGTACCCGCACTGCGTGACTGTCATTGTCAACGGCTACCTGGCGAAGCACAAGTTCTACATCTCCATCGAGTCGCTGCACAAGGCGGACCGCGGAGACTCGGAGAACGCGCTCGGCATGAGCAACAACGAGCTCAGCCACCGTAAGGTCGAAGTGTACGTTGGACAGGGGGTGGGGTTCATTGCCTGGATTGGAGACTGATTTATTGCTTTTGATGCAGTTTGGACATTGCGGAGAAGATGGCGAAGCAGACGCTCAAGGAGGACTGCGACCCTGCTACGGTTAGCTATAATAATGCGTCGCTTCTGATTGTATGGAGCTAATTTTGTCTAATGGTGTGCAGTACAAGTCTACCAAGACGTCGCGTGGACCGCTGGCGCGCGGCTGGATGAAGACCGTCGATCCGATCATGACCTGCTACAAGGTCGTGCGCATCAACTTCGACTACTGGGGCGTACAGGGCAAGGTTCGTCTTATTAAATATTGTTGGATCTATTGAGTTTGTATGTAACCTTTGGCTTTGCTTACAGGCGGAGAAGATCATTCGCGACCAACAGCGACAGCTTTTCCACAACACCCTTCGTCAGGCGCAATGCCAGACGGATGAGTGGTTCGGGCTCACGATGGAGGACATTCGGCGTCTAGAGGCGGAGGTGGTGGCCAAGCTCGAAGCCAAGCGGCTCACGAACTCGGCCAATCAATAGATGAGGCATTGGTGTGATTTCTAGAGCACCAGCTTCGAGCTTGTAGTGCTCGTTTGTGGTCAAGATGACGAACTTGGTAGCAACAGTCCGATAGAAGGCAATGTGGAGTACACTATCCACTAAATCTGATTGTATTTGCCGTTCCAAGTCATGCTTGTATTCGTTTGCTTGATAGTGCATGATCATCGCACCAGCGTTGCTTTACCAAGTATTGCTACATTTCAAGCAAGAGCTCCTCTACGAAGAGGAGTGCAACTAGGAAAACTTAAAGCTAAAGTCGGCGCCTCACACGATTCCGCAAGACTTGTGAATTTCTCATTGGGTGTTTTTTCACTCCCTGCATCAGTACAGGAATCGCTCCCTTGGCTCAAATTGTTTTCATCCATGGCAAGGATTCTTACTGCAATTGCCAGAAAGTTTTCCTTTGCAAACGGATGGTCCTGTGGGATTTTGGCCAAGAGCACTTTCACTTTGTTTAGAATCTTCATTACTTAAGTACGTCAAGCACGGATAGCCAGAAATGCACGAGGTCAACCGCCATAATTGTACTTAGTAGCGGTTAACGCCCAAGACGAGGCACTTTGAAACGCATTTGACACGTAAAGAGCGTTAAAAACTTCCACGCTGAAAATGGCATACTGCGGCTTTACATCATCTTGGTCAGCGAGGGCCCGACTGATCCAATTCTTTGCGATGACTTTAATGATCGGCAAGATAGTAACAAACAAAGTTTGGTTGATGCCACTCAGCGATACGAACCCATAAATGTAGAGTGGGTAGATGAAAGTCATTAATACTTGGCAATTGATCACGGAAAGCTGCTGCTTGAGATCTTGCTATAGTGACGGATCCGCTCGCAATCGAGGCCCGAAAATGCAAATTAAGATAGCCACCATTACCAGGATGTTTGGTATTGTGCTGATAAGTACGCCAAAAGGCAGCGGAAAGACAATCGCTGACGACAACGCGAAAACGACAGCCATAGCCACAGTTCCAGCACAAATACCAATGAAAACGACTTGACCAGCCGTCAACTTGAGCGATGATGCACCTTGGCCCATTTTGATAAGAAGCGATTCATCGATGACAGCGGTAACTTTCAAAGTTCGAAGGAAGAGGACCCAGTTAGCCGATGCACCTGCTTCGACAGTGGTACCTCTTTCAGCAAACTTAGCACGAGAGATGGAAGTGGTGTGAGCAAGCAAATTGCCACTATC
>AUWJ02017457.1:0-22511 GCA_000468175.2 Phytophthora cryptogea
TGGAGCTCCACGTCGTACTACCACTGAGCTGCACCACGCACAGGAACACAAACAACACCCGTCACGTGATTCATATTGGCCGATCTAGCGCACTCCATAGTTGATGTGCTCAAGATCATCCGACAGTCTTAACAATTCCATTCATTTGCCACATTCCATTGTTCTCACTCGTAAAACTTACACAAGTTGATGAATAACATGAATCTGTATTTACACTTAAACTATCAAGGAGCTACTTCATGAGTAACGAGAACTCTTTACACGAGGTAATTGGCGGGGCAGGACAGCGGGTCCCAATCATCCGGTTGTTCGACGCGTGACGTCGGTCGGATAAATCGCCGCGTGAACTTCTGTGAACCAACTGGAGCTGTAGCGTCGAAAGCGATTTGAGCGTTTGTAGTTGCGAGAGCGAACGCCACTAGAGCGCAGTGGTAAGAGGCACCGTGACGCCAACTCAATGCCAACTCGTCCAGGTAGTCGCGATCGATGTATGTGCTGCTGTAGTACCACCACGCCAGCGTCACCAGGAATCCTAGGAAAGCGCTCGTGAAGCTGGCAAACGCGTGGCAACTCGTGAAGCTTCTTGGGAAGAACATGGACGACAAGCCGAGACTCACCGTCGCGAAGAAACCCCACAGCGCCATGGCGTACTTGATGGTCTCCAGCACCACAAGACACGCGACGTTCTGTGCGCCTTGCATGTACCACGTGAGTTCTCCGCGTGTTTGGCACCAACACGATAGCGCTTGAGTAACCAGAAAGTCTTCATTGCTTGTGACGGAGTTTGTTAAGTGTGACGGGAGCACTGCGAGGGGGTCCGGAGCTGCATTGGGCCACTCCTCCGCCTGTCGCGAGTTCTCAATGATCGCGTGCATGAATGGTTGGCATTCGGAGCTTCCATTGCTGAGTCGTAGGCAGTAGCCATCGGGTGCGAACGTAAGCTGCTGCACGCCATCGACGTCGCTTGGAAGGCTGTCAACAGTTTGGAGGTCGATGACCGCCCACGAGTGCAGATGCACTGCGACGACGACCAGCAACAGAACAGCAACTTGCAATCCGACCTGGAGAATTTGCAGACTTTGCAACATGGAGTTGCAATTACACAGCAATCAGAGACGTGCGAAGCAAAGGATGATCGAGCAATGAACAGCATTGATACTTCCACAAGAGTGTAGCCATCTCCCGCAAGCGTATCAAGACGTAAACCAATCAGCGTCGAGGACGCGGGATTCGTACACCGAAATGGCTACATCTATCCTCCAAGTTGAAGTTGCTCATTGAATCCACTTTGAATGTCATTGGGTTGCAACTACTCATGCACCTTCTCCCAGTTGAGAATCCTCTTAGTGCTGGAGAGTTCCAATGGCCCAACCTTCTCCGACTCCAGACTGCGATTTCCAGTGTGTGGCCATCTTCGATCCCGTGTGCGCGTCCAACGGAGTGACGTTCAGCAGTTCGTGCGAGTTCAATCGCTCTCGTTGCATTTCTGGGGACGATACGCTGCAGATTGCAACGCTAGGAGCGTGTTCCAGTGGGGAGAGCAGTTCCAGTTCCAGTGCAAGTGGCAGCAGTAACAGCAACAGCTCCTGTCTGCAGGAGTTCGCGTGTCTGGACGTGTACACTCCCGTCTGTGGCTCCGACGGACGAACGTACAGCAACGAGTGCTTCTTACTCCGTGCAGGCTGCTCCAACTCGACCTTGGCAGTGGCGTATAGTAGGGAATGTGATGCTGGTACCAGTCTCAGCAGTGAAGGAGCGGACGTGGGGTCTACGAGCTCGACGTCGGATGGTTGCGTGGAGACGCCGTGCACGAAGGAGTTTCTTCCTCTGTGCGGATCGGATGGCGTCACGTACGGCAACGCGTGTCTCCTCCAGAACGCTCAATGCAGCAACTCGTCGCTCGCATTGGCGTTCGAGGGGGAGTGCACTGCAGCTTCCGACTCGTCGACGTCTTTGACAGGACTCGGACCTGAACTTGGATCGGACTCCGCTGTCAGCTCGGAATCGGCCTCGTCGGAATCGAACGCTGCTGGTATCAGTCGCAAGGGGTTCGCACTGATCACCATCATGACGACTCTGCTGGCGGTGGTTCCACTGTAGCTGCAGTACTTGCACAGATGTCGAGTGCAAGTCGTCGTTCTTCTCCTAATTTCCTAATCGAACAAGCTCTAGCGTGAACACCATGGAGTTTTCCTCCTGCAGTTGCGACCGTTCAATCGCTTAGCGCTTTGGAGCATAACTGCTTTGACAGAAGGCATCGAATGGCATCTCGTAAACCTCGTAAGGGCTCTCCGTGGGCACCAGACTCGGCCGACAAACTATTTGATGATGGAATCAGCGACGAGGACAGTCGAGAACACTGGAAACGAGCTCTTCAAGCTCAAGAAGAAGAGCAAACGCTTCTCCATCGTACTGTGGTCACTTCAAAACGACAAAACCTCGAGCTGCAGTACGAACGGGTACGCTGTGTCTTGAAAACGTACTCAATTGCTACAGCTTCATCACTTCTAATCTAATTGTTGCGTGAATTCAACAGGTAGCCAAACAACGAGCGTTCATCCGACGAGAGAAACGAAAGTTGTTGCTGCAACACGCGCTTCTAACGTCCGAGCGCGAACGCTTTGACGCTTCTCGATCGTCTGATTGGTTTTGTCTTGCAGCATTTCCAGCAGCGAGTGATCGGCGCGTGACTGTGGATGTTGGGGGCCAACTTTTCGAGCTTTCGGCTGCTGTGGCCTTGAAAGACCCTGTTTCACTACTTGCGGCTTTCGCTCAGGACGATTCGCCGCTCACTGCAGCAGAAAGTGGTTGCTTTCGGGTGGATCGTGACTGGAGATTGTTCCGACACATTCTGCGCTTCCTTCGAGATGGCATTTTACCATCCGATCCGAGGATGCTGCGTGACTTGTACGTGGAGAGCGAGTTCTGGCGCTTCGAGTCGCTTTTGAAAGCCATCGAGGCCAAGAACTTGGAGGTGTGGCAGCTCAAACAAAACGGCGATGGAAAAGCTGCAGGAGCTAAGGATAAAGACGCAAAGGACCCAAGTGCGTGGTGGTTGGACCCTCCAAAGTGGTGGGGAGCGACTGCAGACGGCAAACCAAAGGCAAAAGTGGCCAAGGCGACGCTATTGTCCACGTTCCAGAAGAAAAAGAGCTCCATGAAGTCCAAAGCGAAGAAGAGCGAAGACGACGATGAGACGGAGACGTGGTGGAAGGACTCGAAATACAAAGGCACCGACTACATGGGCATTCTCGCGAAAGACAAGCTTAGACCAGTCGATGGTGACTCGAAGACACCGCGTAGTCCTCTAGTTACACACCACACCTGGGCGGCTTCGATGACGCCCAGGAAGTAATATGTCTGCTAATGGAGACCTTCCGTTCCGTTTCGCTTAGGGCTTGTAGGACAGGAACTCGAGCGCCAGCGACTCGAAGTGCGAGAATGGGCAAAGTGGGTCCTGCTTGTGACCTGCGAACGTCACGTCCTCGTTCTCGTAGCGTGGCTTGATGAAAAACTCGTGCGAGGATTTGTCCTCGTACACCTCGAACGACACCATGGTGCCGTATTCCGGCAGCTGCGAGCCCACATCAATCTGGAACGCTCCAAGCAGCGCCACAATCGAGTTGTCGTGTGCTGAGAAGAAGGACAGCTTTGCCGGCTGCTTGTTGTCCACCACCGACTTGACAAAGCTGTATACCTCCTTCACGCCGTCCTTGAAGGCGCCGTAGCAAAAGTCCTTGCGCTGGTACAGTCGCTGCCACAGCCACGTGTCGTAGGCCTCCACCTGCTCAAAAATCTTGTGGTCGACGCCGTTGGGGAACGGCCAGTCGTGGGCCTCACGACACGTGAGTGCATCACGCACCGCCGTCCAAGAGAGCGGCTGCTCGTCCGGCACTCCGAGACACTCACGAAGGTGGAGTCCCAATTTCTCCATGGCGTCCCGCTCGATTTTGCTCCGGAGCTTAAGCACGTCGTCGTGCACAATGAGTTCGATCTCATTGAACACTTGCAGCGGGTGATTGGGCGCCAGCACGTTGTGCGCGTACGTGTGCACGTAGAACTGCGGGACCTTCTTCTGCTCGTCCTGTTCGTGGCAGAAGAAGCCTCTGAGAAGACACTGCACCGACTCAATGGTGCGGGGGACACCACTGGACAGCACGTAGACGTCGTCCACCTTGACGTCGTCTTTTAGGAGCGTCGGGTATCGTTCCTTCAGAGCTCGTCCTTTGCCTGTCATGTGCTTGACGCCCTTCTGAGTCAGCAGTCCGTATGGGAACTGGGACTCCTTGGAGGGTCTGATCACTGGCGGCTGCGTGACTTCAGCGCCCACAGCCTTGGCGGTCTGTTCCAGCAGCACGAGTTGCTCCTTTGTAGCCACTTTGGAGGCCCAGAAGTCCTTCTCCTTCGGTGTGGCCTGCACTTTGGTTCCGATGGACGTGAGCACGGGCGTGCGGTCTCCGTGGCGGTGGAAGATGAGCACGTGACGCAGTGCCAAGTTGCGACTAGCCGAAGAGACTGTAGCCATTTTTGAAGAAGGGGATGGGGTGATTTCGGTGGACGCTTGCGAGGCAGCTGGAAGATTGCAAAGTGACGTCCTTGACTTTGAATCTCGGTTATTTGGTGTGGTTTACATGGACGAATCAGATGGACGCTGACGTCATCAGGAGGACATTTCAGGGGACACTCTTACAGCGCCGCGTCCGGATGCAGGAAACTGCGCGCTGCCTGCTGGAACACGGCGAACGGACAGAGCGTCGAGTGTTCGTGACCTGCGAACGCCACTTCGTCGCCTTCGAAGAGCGCCTTGACGTAGAACTCGCCGGTCACGCAGTGGCGGAAGAGCTCGAACGTGAGCATGGCACCGTACGGAGGAATCACGCGCGGAACTTGCAGCTGCAACGCGTTGACCAGCGCGACGAGCGAGTTGTCGTGTGCCGAGAAGAGCGACAGCTTGTGCTTGGTGGCGCCCTGCGTCAGCAAATTCCACGAGCTCAGCGCTTTTGAAACACAACTACAGCAGCATGGCAGAACGAACCTCCGTGAAGGCGGTCAAGTACGAGTAGATGCGCTCCACGCCGGCCTTAAAGCTCGCGCGGCAGAACTCCGTCTTGCCGTACAGGTGGTGCCACAACCAAGCGTCGTAGTCACACACTTGGGCGAAGAGCTGCTCGTCCAGTCCGTCCGGAAACGCCAGTCCATGCGCTTGGTGACAGACCAGCACCTCTCTCACTGCAGCCACAAGAACACAACAACAACAACAACGTCAGTAGGTTTACAGTCACCAATACATCTCCAACTGCAATCTTACACCCCGTCCAAGCCACGACTTTGCCAGAGCTGGCGCCAATAATCTCGTTGATCCTCTGCGACGCCTGTGCGAACCCCGTGGGCGCGTGCTGCTTGATCTCGTCCGCCAGCATCTTGGCCAGGTCTCGGTACAGTTCGTACGAGTGCTGCGGCGCCAGACTATTGGCGTCGTCTGCATGAATCACAAGCACCTCGTCTCTCTTGGGCCTTGGATCCTTGTGCACATGGTCCAAGAAGCTTTTACTGTCCAGCAGAACGTCCCCATCTGCCAGTTTGTTGTGTCTGTCAACGTCCACAAAGAACTGCGGGAAAAGTCCAGCCAGCAGACTCTGCGCCGACCTGATTGTCCTCCGAATGTTGGTGGACTGCACGTGCACATGTCTCACAGGGTCCACCTCCTGCAGTAATTCCCTGTACTTGTGACGCAGCTCTTGGCCTTTGCCGCGCATCATCTCGATGCCTTTAGCTGTCAACTGTCCACATGGCCATCGTCCGCCTTGCTGGGGCAGCGGAGGGAGCTCCATCTGCTGCTCGGAGCAGTTCCCAGTGGGCAACTGAGCCACGCGCGTCCCGCTGTTGAGCGCGCTCACGACGCGCAGCTCTGCGAGTCGAGAGACCCAAAAGTCCGTCTCCTGCTGGCTCATGTACACTTTGGCGCTAATCTTGCGGCTGATAGGGGACCGGTCGCCGTGTCGGAAGAGCACCAGCACATGCACCAGCTCCAGCTCTTTCTCCTGAACATACACGCGCTCTTCAGACCCTCCCACAGCCGTCGCTATCGCCTCCGGACGCGGCGTCATCCCCAGCAACATACGAGAAACGATAACGCAAGCCTTGAAGGTCGCCACCTCTGTAACTTTGTACTCATTACCCGTGATACCTAATATCCAAACCTCTACAACAAAATACTTCCTCGCGGCACCTCTCATTCCTGATCAATAATGCTGCGTCGAGGCGTGTTACGGCGCGCGCTGTGGCGCGGCCTGTCGAGCTCCGCGGCGGCCCGCGCGTCGCCTGCCGCTTCGCAAGACGTTCATCTAGCACTGGAGAGCTGCATCGCCCGCCGCGAGTCGACGCGCGCGCTCGCGGCCTTCGACAAGTTGCCGACACAAGACCCGGACCTGCTGCAGCGTCTGGCGCTGCTCGTCGCCAAGCGCGGGGCGCCGCGCGAAGCTCCACGGGCGGCGCAGATCCTGCGCTCGCTGCTGTTCCAGCCGCAGTTCGCGGCGGACGATTTCACGCAGCTGGCGGCCATTTACACGCTGGACGCGTGTGTGCGGCAGCGGCGGCTGGAGGACGCGCTGCTGCTGGTGGACGCCATGCAGCAGAAGGACGTGGTGGTGGACCTTCCGGCGGTGGACGCGCTGCTGCAGGCGCTGGTGGACGCGCACCGCGTGGACGAAGCTGTAGCCATGTTGAAACAGGTGACGTCCCGGCAGGACGTGCGGCCTACGGAGCAGACGTTCCAGCCGGTGCTTGTTGCAGTCATGCAGCAGAGAAGATACGAGGACGTGGTGGCGCTCATCGAGCACGGGAGGGAGCACACCGTGGACTTTTCCCCCGAGACGTACGACCCGTTGGTGGATCTGTCGCAGGAGCAGTACACGGCCGAGAACGTCGAGAGGCTCGGGACGTTCATGGAGTATGTGAACGACGCACTGAGAGCTGATGGAGTGAGTTTGAGGAGGAGTGAGAGGGTGAGAGGGTTGAAACTAATGGAGTTGTGCGTTGACAGTATTGGGAGGACGAGGATGAGGACGATGAGGACGATGAGGATGGAGACGACTTTGACGACGACTTTGACGATGATGAGGACTTTGACGACGAGTTTGATTGAGGTGTGGACGGAAAGGTTCTAATAGATGGAGGACGGTAGGCCCTTGAACTGCTCATTGTTGTGGAGTGGTGTATTTTGTTTTGTTCAGACGCCAACTCCCTTGTACGTATTATAGTTCGAGCATACTTGGTCGTGGTTGGTGTTGTCACCCCGCAGTTGTTCAACGAGTTGCTGTGCAGTTGGTCGGAGTGCTGGATCAAGAGCTAAACACGCCAAGCCAATACGTCGGATCCGCAGAGGACAATCTGCGGTAAAGCTTGGTTGCAATTTGCCAGACACGACGTCCTGCAAGACCTGCACAGGCTTCAACTTGCTTCCACCTGTTGTCACGATGTTGAAATAGGGGATCCTGCCAGTGTCCAGCTCCGTCAGCACGACGCCAAAGGAATAAATATCTGCCTGTTCTGTATAGCGGTCGCCCTCCAGGACTTCGGGGGCCGTCCAGTATGGTGTGCCTACACCTGCTGTCATCGTGAGGTCGATGCGTCTTCGACTCACGCCAAAGTCGATCAGCTTGGGCTCCAGCATATTGGTCAGCAGGATGTTGTTCGACTTGAGGTCTCGGTGAATCAATGGCGGAGTGTGACCGTGCAAGTAGTCCAGAGCTTGAGCGATACCGACGGCCATGTGGATCTTGTCTCGCGCCCACGACAGCAAGTCTGCGTTCTGCTGCAGATAACTCTGCAGACTGCCGTTTGGAACGTACTCGAGCACCATAACCAAGTTGTTGAGATTGTTCCAAGCTACGCCGATGAACTCGACGATGTGCGGGTGCGTAAGACTGGCGGTCAACTCGATCTCTTCAGCGAAAGTCTGCACATTCTCAGCCTTCTGCTCTTTGCTTTGCAACAACCTCTTGGCTGCCACCTTTTGGTCATTGTACATGCAGATCCAGACTTCACCTGAACTTCCTTTCGACAAAGGCGTTTGAAGCACAAGACTTTCGTACGGAAGACGCTTTCCCTGTAGATGCTGACCGTGGAGCAGAATCTTGAGCGTCCTGCAGGAACCAGCACTCTCGTACTCTTTTACCCGACTCGAGACGAACGTGCTTCGCGTAGTCATCATGGTTGGTCGAAGGGGTTGCTCACCTTTTTCTAATGCGTAGGTTGGCACTGGCACCGTGCTTCCGCTCAAGTATAACGGAGACCTTCCTTCGAGATCACACGTGGTCGACATGGTCTCCTTCTCGACTTTCTCGTTCACTCTCCGTCTCCAACAAAAAACAATGGCAACAATCAACGCAACGACGCCCAAGATGATCGGGATCAGGAGCAGCGTATCGAAACGTGAAGCTGAAGCTGTGGCAAACTCTTGCCGTAACCAAGTGGTGACCCACACGCTTCCTGAAGGTTTCGTCATGGCTGCCATCTCTTCGTCCGAGAACTCGTCTCTCCTGTGGCACGGAACTGTCATAGCTGTGTATTTGTCAACAGGACACACGTTCCAAGCTGGATCGTCAGCAATTGATGCTGTATGAACAGCGTAGACGCTGTACGAGTCTTTCGTGACGGGATCCGTCCACAAGTGATCTCTCAGCCGAATGTGCGGGGTCATGTCTGAGTCACCTCCTCTCGACCACATGGAGCCCATGTAACTCGAAGCAGCAGAGTCCACGAAAGTATCCGCTACACATCTCGATACATTGAGCATTTGTTCACCTGAGCAAATGAGTGTGTAGTAGGCCAACTCATCGTTCGGCTGGGAGCAGTTCATGAACGTACACCCGACGTCGGTGACTTGGTCCTTCGGGACGGCGATGTTGGCCATGGTGTAGTCACCTTTGGTCCAGATTTGCACAGGGTCATTGGAAGGTGAGATGGCGAACCCTGCATCCCAGAGCACAGCACGCTGGACGAGTCCTGGTAACTCGTCGAAAACAATGTTGAGAGGATCGAGACGCTTGGTCACTGCACTCGGGACCGAGTTAATGGCGACGGCATCGTCCGAATCGCCAGCTTTGTGTTGGATGTAGAGCTGTTGGGCAATGTCCGAGTTGGTACCATCGAAGACGAACGAGGTCTCGAGACTCCGGAGGTTGATGGTTTGACTGAGAGCTGTGCCCCAGGTGATTGCAAGAACGATTGCGAGTGCAGTCACCTCCATCTTCGGTGGCAGTTCCTGAAATGATGAGCAAAGGCATCGTGCACTCTGGCAATCGGCTGGTGGAAGTTTTTTGCAAGGATTTGCATCGAGTCAGAGCCAAACGGGTCAACAGCAACGAGGCACGTGGTCTGGCTGGACATGTGCGATGTTCGTCATGGAAAACCATCCAAAGTTCAACAAGTTGCAACGTTCATTCAAGATCAATCACTCGATTCCTTGACATCGGTCGTGTATTTTCCACTGTCGACATGACCCCGTGCTTTCTACGAAGGCAACAAATGTACGGAGTATACAGATGACCAGAGCTGTAGGTTTGTTTGCAACGGGTACAACGTCTGCAGATGGTAGAACACTAACAAAAGTGATCTCTTATGACTCTAGAAGGAATACACGAGCTCTGCACTGTTGCCTTGCAAGTCCTCGACAAGTTGTCGACTAGTTGGTCGACACAGTGGATCGAAAGCTAAACACGCGAGACCAACGCGTTGGATCCGAGGAGGACAATCTCGAGCGAAACTCGGCTGCAATGCACCAGTCATGACGTTCTGCAAGATGTGGAAAGGCTTCGCTTTGCCACTTCCGTCTTCCGTGACAGCGTCGAAGTACGGAATTCGACCCGTGTCCAGCTCCGAAAGTACAACTCCGAACGAGTAAATATCTGCTTGCTCCGTGTATCTCTTGCCTTCGAGAATCTCCGGTGCCGTCCAGTACGGCGTTCCGACGCCAGCCGTCATGGTGAGATCGACGAGGCCACGACTGACGCCAAAGTCGATGAGTTTGGGCTCCAGTTGATCCGTGAGCAAAATGTTGTTCGACTTGAGATCTCGATGGATGATTGCAGGTGTACGGGAATGCAAGTAGTGCAGTGCGTGGGCAATTGCCACGGCCATGTGGATCTTGTCTCGTGCCCAGGAGAGCAAATCGATGTTCTTGTGTAAATAGTTTTGCAGATTCCCTTTAGGGAAGAACTCGAGCACCATGACGAGATTGGTGAGACTATTCCACGCTACGCCGATGAATTCGACGATGTTATCGTGGACGAGACTCGCACTGAGCTCGATCTCTTCAGCAAACGCTTGGACGTTCTCCGCTTTCTGGTTGGACTGCAACAATCTCTTGACTGCGACTTGTTGGTCATTGTACAAACCCAACCAAACTTCTCCAGACGCTCCTTTTGATAGAGATTTCTGGAACGTGAGACTTTCGTACGAGATACGTTTGTCCTGGAGGTGGTGACTACCGAGGAGGATCTTGAGAGTGTTGTTGGAACCTGCACTTTCAAAGTCTCCGGAGTGACTGAAGATGGAGGAGTGAGCCGTTGGTCGGGTAGACGCAGTGGTGTCTCGAAGCGCGAGAACGAGGTCGGGTGTTCCTCCACCAACGTATTCAGGAGAAGTGACTCCAAGAGCACAAGCAGTAGGTGCTGTACACTCCGCCTTACGTTTGGATCGGCGACGCCAACAGTACCAGCCAATTCCAGTCAATGCAACGAGCAAAACAGAACCGATGATGATGACGATCAGCACCAACGAGTCCACGCCGGTATCAACCGCAAACTCGTTCTCCAGCCACGTTGTCACCCAAGCACTTCCAGCGGGAATCGTCATCGCAGCCATCTCGTCGTCTGTGAATTCACTTCGAGTGTGACAAGGAATTGCCAACGATCCGTAACCATTGTTCGCAGGACACTCGTTCCAAGCTACATCCTGAGCATCGGACACGGTGTGAACCGCGTAGACTGTAAACGTGTCGTTCGAGACGGGATCCGTCCACGTGTGGTCTCTCAGTCGAATCATCGGAGTCATACTAGAATCCCCACCTCTCGACCACATCGCGCCCATGAAGTCAAGTGCCCCAGTGTCTTCAAACGTGTCTGCAACGCAACGAGAGACACTCAGCATTTGGTCACCGCTGCAAATGAGTGTATAGTACGCAGTCTCGTCGTTCGGCTGAAAGCAGTTCTTGAAAGTGCACTCGGCACTCCCCACGTCGTCTTTCGGGACGGCGATGTCTGCCATAGTGTAGTCGTCTATTGTCCAGATCTGTACGGCTTCATTCCCGGGTGAGATGGCAAAACCTGTATCCCAGAGTACAGCACGCTGAACAAGTCCAGGTAAGTCGTTGAAAGCGACATTAAACGAGTCCAGTCGGTCCTTTACAGCGCTTGGAACTGAGTTCAACTTGACTTGGTCGACGACGTCACCAGCGCTGTGACGGATGTAGAGTTGTCGAGCAATGTCGGAATTGGAGCCATCGAAGACGAACGAGTCGTCTTCTGACGGCAGTTCAGCTGACGAAGTCGTCTCGAGGTTTCGGAAGGTCATCGATTGCATCGGTATCATGCTAGACACGATTGCAAAATAGGCGAGTGAAGTACTGGACACGCTTGCTGGAATAAGGATGCACGAAAGACAAACCATGGTAACGGATCTCCCAGAATGGCACGACAAGGTTCAGAGTGGAGTGACGTCCAGAGGATGGCCAGCTACTAGCTGAGCTACGACTTCACACATTCAGGAACTATCGATGGTCTCACTTGCAAGTTCTAGTCTGCAACAAAAGTGCCTTTCACATTTGCTGACCAGAGGCCTGTCCCGAATAACGCTTGAAAAAGGCGAAGCAGCTATTCCTCCTCTTCGTGGTTCTTCCCTTCAAGTTCATCTACAAGTTCCTGCGCGGTTGGGCGACTTGATGCATCCAACGCCAAGCACTTCGCACTAATCCGTTGAATTCTCGCGGGGCATTCAGCGGTGAAACTCGGACGCAAGTTGCCAGACATGACCTCGTTCAGGATTCGAAAAGGTTTCATCTTGGTGCCGTCTTCAGACTCTGCGTCATGGTACGGAATTTTACCAGTGTCGAGCTCCGATAAAACTACTCCGAACGAGTAAATGTCGGCCTGCTCTGTGTAGTGGTCGCCTTCCAAGATTTCGGGCGCTGTCCAATACGGAGTCCCGACACCCCCAGTCATGGTTTGCTCAACACGTCCGCGACTTACTCCAAAGTCGATGATCTTCGGCTCAAGCGCCTCCGTTAGTAGGATGTTACTTGATTTGACGTCTCGATGGATCAGAGGCGGCGTACGGCTGTGCAAGTACATCAAAGCTTGAGCGATTCCGATGGCAATGTGGATTTTATCTCTCGCCCACGACAATTGATCCGCGTTCTTGCCGAGATAGTTTTGTAGGTTCCCCATGGGCAAATATTCGAGCACCATAACCAAGTTGTGGAGACTGTTCCAAGCAACACCAACAAATTCAATGATGTTGGGGTGGATAAGCGTAGCTGAGAGCTCGATCTCTTCGGCAAAGCTGTATACAGTTTCTGCTTTTTCTTTCTTGGAAGAAAGCAGGCGTTTGGCTGCGACTTGTGTGCCGTTGTACGCGCATATCCAGACTTCTCCCGAGGCTCCTTTTGAAACCGCGTTTTCAAACACCAATTTGTCGTACGGAATTCGTTTTCCATGGAGATGTTCGCTCTCAAGCAGAATCTGCAGTGTCTTGTTGGAACCAGCACTCTCGTAGTCGGGGCTGGAAATGCTCAAGCCGTGAATTGCCCATGGGCTGTTGATATCGATGGGCGTTAGAGCTGACCTGGTGTCTAATCGACTCCCACTGAGGTTGTTGCTTGTAGAAGATGATCGTTTTCCCTGAAGTTTGGTTCGAAGTCTCCAATACACCCACGCCAAAATGCCAAGCACGACAACGACTGCGAGAAGGATTGGCACCACCAAACTTACTCCAGAATTGCCGTGTTCATCGTGCGAATCTTCAGCAAACTCCTCCTTCAGCCACGTCGTGACCCAATCACTCCCCGTTGGGGTTGTCGTGTTCGCCTCGATGAATTCTTTCATGTCGGTCCTCCCTGGGATGCACGGTACAGTCAACGAAGCGTAGTCCGTACTCGCAAGACAGCGATTCCAAGCTGGTTCGACTTCATTCGGCACCGTGTGCACCGAATAGACTGAGAACGAGATGTTGGCGTTGAATTCATCGATCCACTGCTTCCACTTGTGCTCTCGGAGCAAAATCTCCGGGACCAGGTCGGCTTTGCCTCCCGTCGACCACATCGTTCCCAAATACCCATCCGCCCCAGGGTCTTTGAATTCATCGGCGACACACCTCGACGCATTGAGCATTTGCCACCCCGTACAGTACTGAGTGTAGTGTGCTAGGATCCCATTGGGTTGGGAGCAATTGAGGTACGTGCAGTCCATGAAGCTGACGGTTGCCTTGGGGAGTGCAATGGTGGCCATGGAATATCCTTTCAACGGGTAAATCTGCACGGGGACGTTGCCCGGTGCAATGGCAAATCCAGAATCCCACAGAACTGCACGTTGGACGAGTCCAGGGAGTGTGGTGAAATTGACATGGAGGGGTTCGAGGCGATTGATAACCAAGGTGGGGACGGTCTTGAGGTGAACTTGAGCACTTGTGTCATTGGCTTTGTATCGGTCGTAGAGCTGCTTGGCGAGGTCCGAGTTGCCGTCATCCAAGATAAAAGACGAGTTCACTCCTGACGATTCGTTGGTGAGACTCTGGAACGAGATCGCTTCATCGCTTGCCAAACTCCGGATCATGTTGAGGTAAATCTTGTAGTGAATCTGAACAGCGACCTTTTGTCAAGACACTGCACCTAGGTTGTCAACCACAACTCAGGACTGATAACTAACTGGTATTCGATTGTAGTTCAATAACCTACTGGTGCAAACGCTCGAGTACTTTCAATGCCAATGCTGCTACTGAGACTTTCTCGACCTCCGAGTTCGTCTACCAATTCCTGCGTAGTGGGTCGATCTGCTGGGTCAAGTGATAAACACAAGCCCCCAATACGTCGAATTCGTTCAGGACACTCCTCTGAAAAACTCGGACGCAGCGTTCCGGACATGACCTCGTTTAAGATTTGGAACGGCTTCATCTTGACGCCGTCTTCAGACACTGCGTCGTTGTACGGGATCTTCCCCGTATCGAGTTCCGATAACACTATCCCAAACGAGTAAATGTCCGCTTTCTCTGTGTAGCGATTGCCTTCCAGAATTTCAGGAGCTGCCCAGTACGGAGTCCCAACTCCGGCCGTCATGGTGAGGTCGATCACTCCTCGACTTACTCCAAAATCAATCAACTTCGGCTCCAGGTTCTTGGACAGTAAAATGTTGTTAGTCTTGAGGTCACGATGGATAATTGCGGGCGTTCGGGTGTGCAGATACTCGAGCGCCTCCGCGATTCCCGTCGCCATGTGAATTTTATCTCTCGCCCACGACAGGTATCTCCCGTTCTTGTGCAGATAGTTCTTCAGGTTCCCCATCGGAATGTACTCGAGCACCATAACAAGATTGTTGAGGCTGTTCCACGCCACTCCGATGAATCGTACAATGTTCGGGTGAACGAGACTAGCGGTGAGCTCGATCTCCTCGGCGAACGCTTGTACGTCTTCAGCTTTTTGGTTCTTCGTGTGAAGCAGCTTTTTAACAGCAACTTGTCCTCCGCCGTACGCACAGATCCAAACTTCTCCTGAACCTCCTCTCGAGATCTCTGTCTGAAACGTGAGGCTGTCGTACGGAATGCGATTCCCCTGGAGGTGTTGGCTGTGCAAAAGTATCTTGAAGGTTTGATTCGACCCAGCACTTTCGTAGTCGGAGAAGCTGGGGGTGTGGCTTGAAGGTTGAGTGGTTGCTAGTGTCGGTCGATTCCCCACGTCTCGAGCATTATCACCGGCATAGTGAGTGGACACTTCATCGAGATCACAAGACAAAGTTCGCTCTTCCTTGGTTACAAGTCTACGCTTCCAGTACAACCAGCCGAAACCAACTGCACCAACCACAAGAATTGAGCCTACGATGATCGGAATCAGCCAGAGGTTGTTGAAACCAGAGCTCTCAGCCGCAAATTCATCTTTCAACCACGTCGTCACCCACTCACTCCCAGTCGGAGTCGTCATGCTCTCCATCTCTTCGTCCGTGAATTCATCTCTTCGGTGGCAAGGCACAATCAGTGACGAATAGCCATCACTGACAGGACATTGGTTCCATGTCGGATCATCAGCACTCGAACTGGTATGAACGGCGTACACACTGTAGGAAATGCCGGTCGTTGGTTCCGTCCACGTGTGATCTCGAAGTCGAACGTGCGGAGTCATGGCGGAGTCTCCACCAGTTGACCACATCACACCCAAGAAATCCGTCGCGCCCGAATCTACGAAAGTATCAGCTACACAGCGTGACACATTAAGGACTTGAGTTCCTGAACAATACTGAATCGAGTACGCTGGGACGTTATTCGGCTGATCACACTCCAACATGGTGCAGTTGACTTCCGTGATGGACTCTTGCGGTACAGCAATGTTTGCCATGGTGTAGTCCTTCATCGTCCAGATCTGTACGGGGTCATTGTCTGGAGAAACGGCAAAGCCTGAGTCCCAGAGCACTGCGCGTTGTACAAGTCCGGGTAACTCGTCAAAAGTGATTCGAAGTGGCTTGAGTCGGTCGGCCACCACAGTTGGAACCGAATTCAACAAAACTCCGTCTCCTGTAGCACCTGCTTGATGACGAAGGAAAAGCTGCTGGGCGATGTCGGAATTGGTGCCATCGAACACGAACGAGTCGTTCGAAGCGAGAGACGACGATGAAGTTTCGACGAGACTTCGAAAGGTGATTGTTTGTGCATTGACAAAGCTGAAGACGGTAGTTGAGACCACGACGAGGAAGTGGCCTCGCACCATTTGCAAGTCAGCGAGCAAGTCTCCAAGTGCACTGCAAGATAAGTTGGTTGGTTACCACAATCGCAAGTGCCAGCTGGAGAGATGCCAGGGTTATCCACAGCACGACCATTATAGTGCAGCTTTGTTGTTATGGGAAGTGTGGGCAGGTGCAGCGGGGCATCTGGAATAGTGTTGTCGAGACAGTACGAGAATGGCCACACAATCTCCTGATGGTCGTCTGGTCACGGAAAGGAGCCGCTCGAAAGTGCGAAACCCACTTTGATCAAGAGTTCTGCTAACACTTACCTTCATCCGTCTACAATTTCCAGTGGCAGTCGTCAGGAAGTTTTCTACATTGTACATCAGGTCTGTATTCGAGAGTGTAAATTCGCTGCCGTATATCCGTCCAGAGTGCGCCGGACTCAATCGCCCATCGAGTACGCAGCGCAAAATTTGAAAAGGTTTGGGCTTCTTTGGAAGAGCGGCGTCTTGCACGTATCCAACTCCGAAAGCTCCAGTCCGGAAGAGTAAATGTCGACCAGCTCTGTCTATCGAGCACTTTCACGTCAACAAACGTTCGCTTTCAGCTACCAATCTAGATGACTCATAGGACAGGAGCGATACAACATCCAGCCAAGTGTGACGACGAGCTGGTTCGCTTTCTTTCAACAGATGAAGAGTTTGTTCTCATGGCACTTGCCCTGGTCTTCTCTACGGTCGTTGTTTAAGGAGAAGCGAGATTTAATGGAGCTGCATTCACTGAAGGGAGCAACAGTCTGGTGGTATCATTGATAGCGACTGGCGACGACACACCAAGGATTAAGAGTGCTGCGTTTGGTTTTGAGCTGTGATGATGAGAATCATTCCACTTCTTTCTTCAATCGAGCTGAAGGTTTACGATTTCACACGAATTACGTCTGGAGGTCTCGAGGTCCATCCAGCAATGACACTCCGTAGACGACGACGTAGTACACGAAGGCAACGGCGCATTATAAAAACCCCTTGGAACCTATTTTTCCAGACCTACAGATGATCGACAACAGAGACCACTGTAACATGCAACAACAGTCTACAGAGGTCCTGTACCACTACTATCATTCTGCAAGCATGGCCAACGTCTCCATCGCCTCTTCTGTATGGAGCACTCGTCCAAAGTTTGCAAGCTGAGACCGTGGGCGTAGCCAGGTTCGCCTTGCACTCGGCTGAACCCAAGCGTCTCAGTATCTGCTCACCGACCAACGGTCTCATTTGCCCATTCCTCAATTGGCCTTGGCGTCCTCATGTCGTCCAGTGCCTTGATGGCCTTCGACGGCTCCAGCTCCGACTTGGCTCAACAACTTTACTACCGAGCCAAAGCCAAGGACCAAGCGGACCAACTCACGCTCAACTCGATCCCAACGGGACTTCAGAGCCGCCTCGACTCGCTCCACTTGGACTGGAACAAACTGCCAGGCATCGCCCAACGAGCGCTGCTCTGGGACTCGGGCTTTGCACTCAACTCGAATAATGACGCCATCCAGATCTGGACGTTGGGGGACCACGACATGTCCACCTTGGCACTCACACCTGAAGAATACGTAGACGCCGGCTGTGTCTACAGTAACTGTACGGAACCCGACGGCACCGAAATCCACATCAACTACCACTGCAACGGAGCGCAGATGAACCGAGTTGCCAAATGTGTCGTGCAGGAATTCCAGGACGATATCTCGTACAATACAGCAATGTGGGCAATTGGGGGCACGAGTTCCATGGTCCCCAAGCCAAGAGTGGCCAAACACGACTGGGTCGACGTCGAACGGTACATCGTCATGGCCATCCACACACTCAACTCGGACAAGGATGAACCGGCGTACGGTGTATGTCCGTCTACTTCCAGTAGCAGTAAAGGGTACGGGTCGGTGGTCTTTCCGTGTCAAACGACAGCCAACTTCTCGTCCGAGTTTGAGATGACGACGGTGGTGGGGAGTGAATGGGTCTCCACTTGGTTGACAACCGACTACCCGGATGCAAAGGTGGAAGACTCGGGGTTCGACAAGTTGCTGCTGATCCCCATTATCCTCGGGGCGTTAGTAGTTGTCGCCTTGATTGGCTTGGGCTTCTACTGCAGGAGGAAGAGATACCAACGAGCTCAAAAGGACTTTGAAGAGACGACGGCTGACATGGGTCAGACGCCCTACTTCGGCCCAGAACCAGGTGACAAGAGTTTGGATCAACGGGATACGCTTGCTCGTCCTACGATGGCAGTGAGTGAGGACATGACGACGACCACGTACAGTGGAGCCGACCAAACCATTCAATTCCCAGTAGGATACGGAGGTGACTACGTCTCGGGAGGGACCAACACGACGCTGAAGATCCTGCTCACTAGTGAATACCTTGTTGGGAAACGAATCCCTCTTGAGAACTTAATTTTCGAGAAAGCTTTGTCGAAAGGAGCGTCAGGTGAAGTGTGGATTTGTGAATATGCCGGACAGAAAGTGGCAGCCAAGAGATTGCTGCAAACTAAAGAGGTTAAAGCGGAAGATGTTCATGAATTCGCCCAAGAGATCGAGTTGAACGCCAGTTTGAATCATCCCAACGTGGGTGCGTTTATCGGCGTGGCGTGGAGCAGTCTCAATAATTTGGCCATGGTGGTCGAGTACTTCCCATTCGGAGATCTGCAACGGTATCTGAAGAAGAACGACGACCTGCTATCGTGGGCAAGGGATAAAATCCACATGGCTGTTGGTGTTGCTTGTGCGTTGGAATACCTTCACAGCCATTCGCCTCCAATTATCCACCGTGACCTCAAGTCAAAGAACATTTTGCTGACTCGACAGCTAGAGGCGAAGGTGATTGACTTTGGTGTGAGTCGAGGAATTCTAGATAATACCATGACGGCGGGGGTGGGTACTCCGTACTGGACGGCACCGGAGATTCTGGAAGGCAGACGCTACACGGAACAAGCGGACATTTACTCTTTTGGTGTGGTGTTAGCGGAGTTAGATACGTGCAAGATCCCGTACCACGACTGCGTTTCGAGTAATGGTAAGAAGGCCAAACCATTTCACATCCTCAAGGAGGTCATGGTGGGGACGTTGAGACCGAGTTTTTCAGAAAACTGTCCGTCTCGAATCCGTCGCATCGGTGTAGCTTGCTGCCAGCAAGACCCTGAAAGACGACCTACTGCAGCTCAACTAGTGGCCATGCTGCAAGGAGAGTAGGTGGACTGCTTCTCGAGAAATTCTACTTCATCACTTTAGTTTATTGATCGTCTTTAGTGTATGCTTCAGTTCATGGTTATAAGCGCTTGGGCTGCGCTTCAGCCTTCCAGTAACTTGACAAGCTCCGAAGCTGACGGTCGTAGCTTCGGGTCTCGCTGGAAACACGCGTCTGCTGCTTTTCGGATTCGCTGGGGACACCCCACCAAGAAACTTGGTCTGATGGAGCCATCCACGACCAGTTTGAGAATGTGAAAAGGTTTCATCTTCTCTCCGGTTGTCCCTGACGTGTTGTGGTACGGAGCTTCGCACGTGTCGATCTCCGACAACAGCACTCCGAATGAATAAATATCTGCTTTCTCGGTGTACTCGGTGCTCTCGAGTACTTCTGGTGCTGTCCAGAACGGTGTGCCCACGCCCGCCGACATATCGCTCGGCGCCCAAATGCGACTCGCACCAAAGTCAATGAGCTTCGGCGTGAGGCGCTTGGTCAGCAGCACATTTCGGGCCTTGATATCCCGATGGATGACTTGTCGACTGTGCAGATACTCGATGGCTTTGGCAATGCCGATGGCCATGTAGATCTTGTCACGCGCCCAAGTCATCAAGTCGCCATTGCGTTTTAAATATTTCTGCAGGTCACCTCGAGGAAGGTACTCTTCCACCATGGCCAAGTTCTCCAGACTGCTCCACGCTACTCCGATGAACCGCACAATGTTCGGGTGGTTCAAACTCGCAGTCAATTGGATCTCGTTCGTGAACTTCTCCGTCTCGAGGAAGGTCGGATTCTTGGACTGTAACAATCGTTTGACTGCAACTCGCTTGCCAGCATAGCGACAAGCCCACACTTCTCCGAAAGCCCCTCGAGAAAGCAGTCGACCCAGCTCAATTCGCTCCCACGCGATACGTTTGCCAGCTAGGTTGGAGTCGCTAACCAAAGTGTACTGCACATTGTCTGCTGCCGAGTAGCGACAAAACGTTTCTCGCATGGCAGGAATCGACTCCCTGTCGGCTTGAATGGAGTCTCGAATGGATGCCATGGGCTCTCGAACGGGAGGCATCGACGATGATTCCCGTAGTGTTGGTAAATGCTCTCGCGATGCAGACGTATGCTTTCGTGGTGCTGGTGTCACAGTTCGTGATTCAGATTTGCTCCGAACCCCCAGAGTTCGTGCTCCTGCTGCTCTACTTCGAGGCACCGACTGCCTACGAGCTGCTGGAGTCGAGCTTCGAGTCGCTAGTGGCGTTTGTGGTGCCGGGGCAATAGTTCGGCCTTCCGAGTGACCTCGTGCATGGGAGATAATAGTTTGAGAAGCTGGTCTTCGAGCCGTTCGAGTATTGGTTTGCACTGCTGGGAGACTGCCTCGAACTGCAGCTCCACGCGACGGTGGTGCCCCAGTCCTCGATGCCGGTGCAGTGTTCCGACGAGGTCGTGGTAGAACTTCTTCAATCACGGGTGAAGTCTCCTCGACTGGGGCATCGTCGTCATCTCCAGGCAAACGAAGCGTACGATCAAACTCTCCGATCGTTTCCTGTTCAGTCCGACGGAGACTCGTTCGGTTCTGCGTCCGAGCTCGTGGTCGCGGTGCTGCAAGAGTTCCCGACGGCTTGGACTTCCGACCAGAGGTGCCGCCGTCGCTATCTGCCGGAGACTCACGCTGCCAATACGCAGTGTGAAGTCGTCGACGCTTCTTGACGACAGCAAAGATGATCAGCACAGCCGCCAGCAGCGACGCGATGATGATCGGGATCAAAAGCCACAGGTTGAAGCCGCTGCCACCACCGTCCGACTCACTGTTCACCGTCGTGTCGGACGCAGGTTGGTACTGCTTGACCCACGCTGTGATCCACGGAGTAGCGACCGGCTGAGCCATGACCGCTACGATATCCGCCGACGTGTTCGACATGGGGTAGCACGGCACCACGAGAGACCCGTAGCCGCCTTTGTTGCACGTTCCGTACGCCGGCTCCGTTTCCGAGCTCATGGTATGCACAGCATACACCAAGTACGTGTCGTTCGTGCTCGAGTCCTTCCACCCGTGCAACACCGCTCGGATGTGCGGAGTCATGTCGGGGTCCCCTCCGTTCGACCACATTGCGAGGTGCGAGCTCGCGTCCGAGTCGAAGTCGTCCATCAAACACTTGGCTGCGGTGAGCATTTGCGTGCCGGTGCAAAACTTGTTGGCGTTGTACGTCGAGCGATCGGGTTGTCTGCAGTTCAACGGGGTGCACCCCGTCGTGCCGAACTCGACCTTGGACACTGCCAAGTTGGACATGGGGCGGCCTCCGAGCGTCCACATCTGCACCGCGTCGTTCTCAGGCGAAATCACATACCCGGCGTCCCAGAGCAGCGCTCGTTGCAGCAAACCTGGCAAGTCACTGTACGAGACGTTCAACGGTGCAAGGCGTGCAGTCACCCTGGTCGGAACCGTGTTGGGCATCACGTGGTCAATGGTTTCTCCTGCAGTGTGACGCAAATACAATTGTCGGGCGATGTCGGACGTGGTGCCGTCGAACACGAACGAGTCGTTCGTCGGGAGCTCGGAACCTGCTTGGGCCTCCGACGTGAAGCTCAACGCCAATTCGCGTCGCATGGCATCGGACGCGATTGCGTTCACCAAAGTCTCCACTAAAAGGACTGCGACGAGTGTCCCCGCGAGTCGGAGACGCCGTCGACGCGCCATGTTGCGTCCGTCCTAATACAAAAGTGATCCGGCGTCGGCGTCAACGGAACGAACGACTCGGACAACTTCTTGGACACCGGCAGAGTATTGGGAACTGGGCGAGCAACCTGCTGATTGTGTCGAGTTCACCCACACTGGACGAAAGTCCGCAAACACGAAATGCGTCGTGTCCAAAGTTTCGTGAACACCATAGCAAACTGCATACCCCTGCATTCCGATGTTTACAGTTGTGCCATGAAAAGTCTCAAACCATACTCAACACATGTGTACGAGGCTTCAGCGCAACCTCCGACACTCAATTACAGATGGAAAAAGGCAAATCTATCGTCGAATTCAGCCGAGTTGTCTTTACACCTGTAACTCGATTGACATTATTCAAACAGAGACACGGTTGTTCACTCCACTGCGATTTGCCAAACTTCTGGAACGAGGTTCAACACCTCGGCTTCCATCCGACCGACTGAGGTGTCCGCTCTGCATGGAAAATGTTGTCGATATACAGCACCCGCTCTTGGATAACTGCATCAATGAGTGACTCCGAAAGCAATTGGCAGTGGTCTCGACTCAATCGCTTTGAGACATCGACGGCAGGTGCCGAGGCGAGATACGGAGACATCTTCGGATCGGACGCCCCATGGCTCAGGTGGCCACCATCACACCTGGTCTGCTACAGATATT
>KV740815.1:1158-11455 GCA_000468175.2 Phytophthora cryptogea
CGGGAGTTTCTCCAGCACGTTCTGGTGCGCACGTTGCACGCAGTTGAACTCGTTGGCGTTCTTGTCTTTCTTCTCCGCGTACATTTGCGGATACGGGATGTTGAAGTGCTTTCGAGCCACGCCCACATTGAAGCCGGCCCATGTGCCCACGAGACCGGCGCCGATGACGACGAGCGGAATGTAGCCATGCGCCGGCTGGAGTGTCACTCGCACTGCCGACACTGACATGGACTGGAAGGAGGTTTGCTTGGGGCTGGGGACTGGGGATTCCTGTACTGGGACTGGGACTGGCTGCTGCTTGTGCTGTCGGAGGTGAATTCCGTTGTGACTGCGAGTCTCAAGAGTCATCCGATCCAGCTCGTGTCTTTACAAAGCGACGGCATCAAGTACCGTGGACCTTCGGTTGCGCGTTCGACGCAGGAGCTGCTGGGAAGAAGTGCGGACATAATGGAGAGAGGGTCTGATTTCGGCCGAGATGGCAGACGATGCTTTCGTAAAGATACGAAAGAAGACCGACCGGCAAATTTCCGTTGTCCTGCCCCAACTGATTTCCGCTGAGGCCGTGAGGATGGTCCTTGGCAAAGCGACTCGAGTGCCCAGTGACGCCGTTAAATGCGCGTGCGGCGGCGTTTCAACGAGAAGGGTGAAAAATTCCCGTCCCCAAGCAATATCCGAGGCCAAGGAATAGCGGAGACCGTCTCAATTGTTTGAGCTAAAATTGCGGGGGAAGGGGCATGGAAGATTCGCCCGACGTATCTTCCAGAGACACGCTCGTGCAGCCTCGGAACCTCTCGCAGCAGGTTGCAGCCTACGACGACGTTTGAGATCGGAGAGTGTGGAGCTAAAGTGGCTTCGTACGGAGCAGTCAATGGCGTTGGTGCGATGGATTGAGCGGTCGATGGGGCCACATCGATGCCGATGGGGTGCACCGCGGGCTTCTGCTGCGCGACGCACTTCAATTGATCCTATTCTTGTCTGGCCACTTCAACTTGGGGTAGTTTCTCTCGCTGTTCTAGCTGTAATTAAAAGGAGCACCAGAAATTCTCGTCCTGCTTTGCACGGTGTTTCCCGTGATTTGTCTCGCTTGAAGAAAGTCATAATGGCTGCGTGAGTGGGAACACGCTCTGGAAGAGGTGGAAATGATTGTGGATTTGACTAAACGCGTGTTTGGACTGCAGCGCGGCGGTCAAGAAGCTATCACGGTACTGCTGCAACAATTGTGGAGGGGTGGACCTCTATCTGTATTGCTGGGTAAGCCAAGAGTTCTAGCTTCCATTACTGTATGCTCCTGGTACTGAGTGCTTTCGATGATGAACAGAAAGGTTGCCGGCATGTACAGAACATCAAGGTGCGCTCACCAAAGCAATTTTGAAGTTGTTACCTCAGCCTTACAATCTACAGACATTCTATGCTGAGACCAAGTCCATTCAGCAAGAGCTGGAAATGCTGCGCGTCACCATCTATGAGCAAGAAATCCGCTTCCGAGAGTTCGAGCTGCAGTTGGTTCGTACGATTGAGTTGGTTGCCGTTCTGTAGGATATTCCGTTCGTGACGTGGCCATGTTCCTGGCTTCAGAAGGAAAAGCAAGAGAGCTTGGAGTTTCTCGCGGCGCAAGTACAGAAACTCCCAACCTTTTACCCCGCACAAACGTCTGACGAGCTCGCGTCGATCCCAATGGGGTTGCCATCCTGGTCCCTTGTAGCTGCAAAAATGGTGTGGCAACAATTTGACGGAGACCACGATGGCAAGCTCACCACTGAAGAACTTGGCCGACTCAAGGTACGTTGGGCTGCAGCGCTTCCTTAAAAAAATATTTTACTAAAGATGCAAATGTGTTAGGATCAACTGTGGATGAACCATGGTAATATCGACGAAGTTCTCCCAGACTACCCTGCAGAGCCATTAACAGCTCGAAGTTTCTTGAATCTTTATGATTGCGGGGAGGGTGCAAAATTGTCTGATGATCTTCGATCCCTCGGGATTCTATGCGGTAAAATATCTTCTTTTTCACGAAAGCGTGCTGTGTCCTGATACGTTCATGATTTTCATTTGTAGGACTATCGGAGTCACTAGCGCAATCACTTTCGACTTGTGATGCTATGTTTTGTCGTATAACAACGGAATCTCGGGTACTGTATCCTTTAGTATTATAAGCGGATTTGTCACGAGCTAACTTGCTCGGTTGCCACGAGTAGCAACTGCAAAAGGAACGCGATAACTTCCAGAAAGAAGTCGACGAGAGTAAGGTAAGATAGCCGTTTACAAGGACGGAACGTTGCTTCTGTTTCAATCGATGCTGACTTAGACAATTGAACAGAGAGCAAAGTCGCGTCTACGAGAAGTTTTCGCTGCATCAAAGCAATCTCTTGAAGACCAGACACGCGACATCCTACGATTTCAGCAAAGAGAGACCCAACACGATCTTCAGCTTCGACTTGCCAGCGAAAAAGGTTAGCCAATATCTCGTTGTTATCATGCTTGGTATCGCTGGATCTTACAGCAACAATGCGCCAGCTAAATCAGATGCGACAACCTTATCCAAGGCAAAACGCGAGTTGTCTGCGGCCAAGGACGCGTTGTTGGACCTGCGGGCGCTGGTTGACGAGTACGTTTGTTTTCCCCAGATTGGGATTTGAGAGCGCATGTCTAATATTCAGCGTACTGTGCAGTCAAATAGCAGAAAAGGAAAAATGGCAGCGATATTGTTGGGAGCTGGAGGAGCGGCTCCATGAAGCTGCGAACGCCAGCCATGTGAAGGAGGTACACATTTATCTCGATGTTGTTACAACTTGTGCAAACCTTAATGTGTGTGGGTATCGTCATGGCAACAGCGAGATCTCTGGCGCACGAAGGACGCTATAAAGGAGGAGAGTCGAAAGAACATGCTCCTGTACATCGAAGCCCAGAAGGGCAAACGTCACTTTGAGCGACCTGCAGAGACTGCCACAGCCCCCGAATCCATCGTGTCAGACACTGAACAGCAGACGCTGAGTGAGCAACAACAGCGACAATAGCATCTCTCACCACACGTAGCATCTTCCAATAGTCGACACTTCCATTCTCAATTACCGCTGCGAAAGCGGTTGACTCAACTACAAATAATGGTTCCCCTCATAAAGAATGGTTGGTGTCATGGCCCTCCCTGCGCAGGGAGAGTATGAGAGGTGGGGCTCTAATGCACTCCGGATTCGTCTAATCCTCGGGAACGCCATTCGGCTGAATACCAATAAAAAACATGTTAGCGGTACACAATATTCACACAAATGTTGGTTTAGGCAAAGTTGAACCGTGGGCAACAAACTTCAACGCCCAACGCAACGAGAAATATCCTTTATTGCCAATGTGTGGCTAAGTGTGCGTGAAGTCCGCTAGGCTACCGTGAGTTGTCATTGGGAAAACGTCCGGAAGCTGGCTGCAAAATTGACATGTGAATTGCTTGCCATGTTTTGGCGTAGGCACTTCTGGCATGCACACGCTGCGGTGTTTCGTGCGCAAAAAGGTGGAGACTGATGGTGGAGACCATATACGCACTCAGATCCCTTTGTTGTAGATAAAGTGGTGGATGGGTTGACCGTGACGGTCAACTCGAGACCGGAACTCCTCCTCGACGCTGTCCGCTGAAATGGTGCCGTTTTGCGGGAAGAGAGCGACGGCGCTCGGCATGGCACCCCACAGGCACAGCGTCAACACGACTGTGTACAGGTCAATAATATCAGCTAAGTCTGCGCAAGATAACATCCTTCTGTATGCACGAGTAAAACGTACCGAGTTCCGCAGCAAGTTTGGGGTACTTGGCCTGAGGCATGATCTTGTGCTTCTTCATGACCTCGTACAAGTACGGTGGAAGAAGCAGAACTGTTTCAATTTATGCAGCGCAAGAATCAGTTAGCAACAACTTCACAGCGACCAAGCATACGTGATGCAGCAACGTACTCGGCATCGGCAGAGCAACACGTGTAAGCGCCACCTCGCCAAGCGACTTGCGTCCTGCAGCAACAGAACGTCCGTGCACGTCTCCGTGCTCGTCCATGATATCAATTCCTTCTCTGTAAACCATTAACAAGTAAGTACCGTAGCAACGCAGAAGCCAGCACGCCACACACACTAATGACATACTGGAACTCGTTAAAGCGCATTGACACCGCGTTGAAAGCTCCAGCGCTCGCTACAGCAACGAATGGCACCATCTAGCGCATAGAAAACGTATTACTACCATGAAACTCAGCCACACGTAGACTGCATCAATAGCTCTGTTCTCACCTTGCCCAAAAACGAGCGAGTACCGGGAGAAAGTCTCTTGGCCTTCTCCACCATTTTTCCAAGGCCTACTGCTGTCGAGCAAGACACAAACGTAGCAGTTCCGTACGACTCTGAATGATACAAATTTAAGGATCAACGTAAGCACACGATAAATGCGCAGAACTAGTCGGAAATACGTACTCAGAATGGTCGAGTTGTCCTGCTCACTGCTAGCATTGCGATTGGCATAGTTAAAGCCTGCACTGTAGCTTTGGTTCACCCACTGCCAGAAGATCGTGTTCGCCAACTGTAGGTACATTGCCAAAAAGGTGTAAGCAACCGCCTTGCCAAACACAACACAACTGATAAATCGTACCGTGGGTGGTGCCAGCAACATGCCAACGCAAATGGGAATATTCACAGGCACGAAAGCCGATAACCGGAACGCAGCTGACACCGTCTCGCCGGTCTGAGGGTGTACCGCAGCTTCGTAGGCTAATGAACAAAGCACACCAAGTCAGCCCTAAGTTTCGAGCACAAACGCAAAAGTGTAACTCACCCTGGCGCAGATTCCAGAGCTCAGCGTCCTTGAATTGTCCGGGAGGAAGCGTTCCATTGCGGAATCCCTCCAGCGTCTGCGTTGCGTGTTGGACATGCTCCGAGGTGAGGAATAACCATCTACAGCACAACACCGCGTCATTCCGTCAATGTCTGCTGCACATTTCGAATGGTGTTGGTATTCCTTGACGTACTTTGGCGAAACGAGCTCGGCAAACTTGCGCCATCGACCGACGTACGTAGAAGTATCGTATCTCGGCTTGTCTGAGCAATTGAATCAGTAGCATTTCGGTCAGTACTTTCGGTCGCTGATACGCGTCTCTACAGCGTCTTCCTACCGAGCGAAAACGGCGGCACTTGGTCGTCAGACATCCCGATTGGCTTGTTGGTGCTTGCACTTGCTGTAATTGCTGTGGGTTCTCGAGTGGGGTGCGTCGGTAGCAGCGTTGACGCCAGGTTGGTTGGTCCAGACTTCACGCATCCTGCGGCATTATCCCAGTGCAAGCTGTCCAGCTCAACTGAGCCACGTCAGTGTAGGGATGCTTCGCACCACCGACAGATGGTTCCATACGGTTCGCGTTAACGCGAGATACTTGTGGGTCGGTGCATTAAAAGCGAGATGGCATTCCTGGCACTCCATTTGCAAATTACTCTATTGCTTCGACCGATATCTCTATTGCGCAGATCTGGACAACACGCACCAAGGTTTCTGAAGTGGGCTCGACCACCGTAATAGCGCCGGCTTGTGGCACTAGCCACCTCGAACAGCTCTTCATTCATCGTGATTACCGCAAGAGCACAAGTTCAAGGGCTGTAATGCAATCCTGATATCGCTCGGTTGCCTTTGCCCGAGGCCAGCATTGTCCACGTTAGAAGCCTGGGCGCGTCGGCAGCTGCAGACGACACCGAAGTGAAAGTGCTGCAGCCTGTATTCGAGTCTACTAGAGCAAACACCATTTACCAAGTTTGGTTGAAAGTGCATTAAAGGCGCTTCATGAAGGTCTCTCGCGTATTATACTTCGGTGAGTTTGTACACGTCGCCAAGCTTAGCCGGGCCGGCAGAAACAGCAATACGGATTCCAAGCATTAGTCACAACTCTACTGCCTACATGTACGAAGCTTGCTGGCAATGCACGATCCTTTTTGTTTACAGCAAGGTGTCGTTTGCTTCGTTTGCAGCTTCGATCGTACTGCTGTTGTTCCTCGACCTCGCATCTCCCGAAAAGAACCGAGTGTCTGGAGCTCCCAGCCGCGTACAACCTCAATCTGACAAGCAAGCAACGCTATTAATTCATTCAACGGCAGTTCATTCCACGGCAGTACATGTTGAACGGTGCAGTGTACGATCACTTCAACTTTAAATGGCTACATTGGTGTGGCATACATGATACAAAACGCACTGCGGTGTCACCAAGAACCAAAACGGGGGGATCAGAACGCACGAAGCAGCTCGCGATCATGGCGTCCAGGAGCCTCATCCGCCGCTCAACGCGCGTGGCTGCGGCCATCAGCAGCAAACGCAGCATCGTTTGTGCTTCCTCCCTGCCAGTGGCGAACCGCCAGTGCTTCCAGGCGACGCCCGCCGCTGTGCAGATCCGTCTCCAGACCACGCAGACACCTTCCAGCAACGAAGAGAAGGCCAAGACGGAGGCTACAGTGGACCCAGAGAAGCGCATCTTGGCCAAGGCTATCGAACACGTTGTGGTGCATGGGTACGTCCAATTCCGACGTCCTAAAGTGTTCTAGAAGCCAAGATACCTAACATTATGCCACGTTCTCTTCTTGTCACTTTTTAGATGGACCATTGAGGCCCTAGCAGCTGGAGCCACCGACCTCGGCTACCCATCTGTGGCTCATGGCATGTTTTCTCGTGGGGCGGTGGAGCTGGTGGAGTTTTTCATGGACTCATGCCTCGACAAGCTGCGTGAGACGCTCATTGTGAACACAGAGCAGCTGCAGGCGATGACTGTGGCTGAGCGTCTTAAATTTGGAGTCCGTACGCGTCTTGAGATGCTGGAGCCAGTGCTGTCGACATGGCCGCAGGGTATGGCGGCGGGTGCTTTGCCGCAGAATGCTCCTAGCACGGCAAAGAGACTGGCCAAGATCTCGGACGAGATCTGGTACTTCGCAGGAGACAAGTCAACGGACTTGTCGTGGTACACGAAGCGTGCTATCCTTACGGGCATCTATGCCAGCACGGAGCTGTTTATGCTGACCGACAAGTCGCCCAACTTCCAGGACACGTGGGCATTCCTGGACCGCCGTATTGACGAGACGATCCAACTGGGAGAGCTCCCTCAGAACGTACGTGGTCTTTGTTTTCGTATTGGTGCATCTACGTTTATGGCTGACCGACCTTGTTGTATTTGCTCCTGTAGCTGAACGATGTTGCTGGTATGGCTAGCATCGGACTGCAGTCGGTTTTTTCGGCTGTGACGTCTCTCGCGGGTCCTCTGGCTGGACAGATCATTTCAAACTCGCCCCTGAGCCAGGTCCCCAACCCAATCTCCGCTGTGGGAAGTGTGGTTCCGCCTTCGGTGGTCTCGGCGGTTGCGTCGGGACTGCCATTCAGTGGCCCGGGTACTGTGGTGAGTGCAGCGCGAGACGATGCCATGGCGTTTCAGTCCAAGGACCTGAAGGAAATTAACGATGAGCTTGAGAAGCTCGGTGGCGTTGACACGAGTGAGCGCCGAAGCTAGATCAAGTGGCAGTGTGACTTCAAGCGATCCATTATCGCCGTTGTGGCGACTGGGAATGAAAGTGCAG
The DNA here is from genome assembly GCA_000468175.2 of Phytophthora cryptogea. Taxonomy (NCBI): domain Eukaryota; phylum Oomycota; class Peronosporomycetes; order Peronosporales; family Peronosporaceae; genus Phytophthora; species Phytophthora cryptogea. Next base: position 8,722 of record KV740815.1, read on the forward strand.
AAATGCGTGCTTGCTCACGTACACACTGCAACCCCAACATAAATCAAAAGCAAAACCTGAAAAAGGTATTTCTCCAACTGAAACAATTTACATAGGCGTTAACTGTTTCGTGAGTTCTTAAGCACCTTGATCCTCTTGGTCGCCGTTCAGTTCATCGTCATCTTCTTCTCCACCGTTGTCATCCGCTTCCTCCTCCTCTCCTTCCTCCTTGTCGTTGTCCTCTTCTTCTCCTTCTTCGTCACTATCCTCGTCTCTGTCATTGCTGCCTTCGTTACTACTACGCTCTGCCTCCCGCTGCACTTGCTCCATGAAAGCTTTTTTGGCAGCCGCCTGAGCCTCGCGCTTTTCGCGATGCGCACGCTTCAGGTTGCCAATTCGAGCTTCCTCTTCACGTTCCATGCGGGCCTCTTCGGCGTCCCAGAATGCGTACTGGAGATCCAATGCACGTAAATCATCACGCACACGAAGAAGCTTCCGATACCAAAGTTCCTCTTGCCATTTAGCCTCTGCCTGCTCTTGTTTGGCAAGACGAATGAGTTCACCGAGTAACAATGGTGGCCAGTCCTCACGAAAGACTTCTCGCTTGTCTGGAAAAAACAATCGACCTTTTCCACAGATACGATTGCAGCGCCAAGTTCCGGTGTAGGAATACCCAAGGGCACTGGTCTCCGTTCCTTGACCGTGACGCATATTGTTGTAGAATTCGCCATCGTAAAAAGCACCACTCTGGAGCATTTGAAGTTTACCTACGCCACAACGTTGACCTCGTTGGAATTCACCTTCGTAGCGATACCCATGCTCCAATTCCATCACGCCGAAGCCATGAAACTTGCCGTTCTCGAACGCGCCCGTGTACTTGACACCGTTCGGGTACACCACAGTGCCATTTCCACTAGGTGAGTTGTGGACGAATTCACCACGATATTTGCCACCGTCGGCGAATGAGAAGACTCCAAGAACACCGTGCATTTCTCCATTTTTCCAGCGTCCGTTGTACGTGAAGAAAGTGTGCTTCCCGTGCGACTCGAGCTGGCCTCGCACCTGTGGAGCTAAACCTGGTGGGGCATTAAACACTGGGACCTCCGGAATAATTTCGAGTTTGTCAACTTCGTCTTCTTGGTTATCCTTGGGCTGAGGCTTTGCTGGAGCCTTTTTCACGCCAGTAATTGCTGCTTGCTGCTGTCGTCTGCGGGCAATATCCTCATCAACGTGAAAAGAGCAGTCCCGAAAGGCTCGCTGCAGCAGCAACTGGTTCTCTTGGCGTGGTTCAAGTGCTTTCGATGGGTCTGGCGCTGCCAGATCAGTGGGTAGTGGCTTCATGATGGCATCGTAGTGCTTTTGGTGCGCAAGCATGCGGATTTCCACGGTCGATAACTGCTCCGGCACCGCAAAAAAGGCTTGCTCAAGTCGGTTGAACAGCACTGCACTCCAGCGGTTAAGCTGAATTTGGTTGGACTTGAGGAACCACGGCGCAAAGCGAGCATGCACTTCTGGTAGCCCAACTCGACGCAGCATTCGGTAGTAGAAAACGCTGCGAGGGTCTTCATCTTTGACTCGCTATCAAGAGCAACACACAAAACTAAGGACACAATGCAATTGCACAACTGTCATGATACAGAAACGTACGCGTTGGTAAGCAACTAAGCTCTTTCGGTCTTTTAGAATGAGAGCATTAATCTGCTTCACAAGCTGCAGAGCAAAAAGACAACGACCAACAAGAGCATTCAGCTGACAATTATTTTTCGTGTTACAGAAGCAGCCAAGAGTTTGCCAAGCACGTACATTGTGCAGCTCGCGCTCCACTCGATTCCTATCTTCTTGCTCTTTCCGTAAAATCTCGCGAAGGTAGCGTTGTCGAACTTCTTCGGGTGTCTCCTTTCTCGACTTCTTGCGGCCTGGCCACAGATTCCGTACAGCCGATGCCATGCCAACACTGCGATAGCGTCTGAGTAGCTCTACTGTTGTGGGCGTAACTACAAATACATCGCCATGGCGATTCACTGAGCTACGTAACGGAACTGGGAAACCATACTACAAACTACTCTAGGAAAGTGATCGATTGATGGAGTTGTCGGAAGGCTTTATAGTCACATGCACATGGGACCTCCGAAGAGGAACGTGCTTGCAACCTCAAACACCTTACTTCGCTTTTGCAATGCTTTAAAGTTATATGAGCGGCTTCATGTCCATGAAGAGGATCGAACACCGAGCGAGCTTGCGGTTGGGGCCAAATATACAGCGAAACTGTGATGGGGAAGATGGTTCTCTCAGTAGCGTTTGAATACATTTTTGCTTCCACATCCGTCAGGAGGCGTCCGAAGACGCCCCCGGCTTTCAGTATTAGCATGGAATTTTTTACATCAACGAGAACGCGGCGACTTAGAAACGGGACTTGATCGGTGAAAGATGAAAACCAAGAATGATGGAGCAAGGCAAGCTTGCGTTCTGTTAATTTGGTTTGACTGGACCACGTTGTCCCTCTTGAATAAGCTTCACACACCCTTATTCAAGAGGGCAAAGGCTTTGATTGGACAAGCATTGATCTCAGAATTGACTTGGATTTTGTAAAGATCATTTTGGACCAATCCCAGTTCTGCATGATCGCGGTAATACCGGTAGGCTGGACGGTTTTACCGGCAAGTGAGTGTGCGGTGACTATTAAAAAAATAACAGCAAGAATAGCACGCGGCGCGCTGCTCGTAATCAGTCGCACCCGCACTCGCGTACGTGCGCG
>AUWJ02017464.1:0-13052 GCA_000468175.2 Phytophthora cryptogea
TATCACGCAATGATATGGCCATCATAACAATGTCAGCCGCCATGATCTCCAACGTAGTCCACAGTGACGGCGAGTTTTGCCCGCAATAGGAAACAAAGAGGGAGCTGATGACGTCGCAGTTAAAGGTCACCACCTCGGGCAAGTCGTCCGTAATGTGAAGAATTGTCCGTGAAATAGGTTCCTCAAAACTATTTTAATGGCTGGCAGGAGCAATGCAAATGCCATCTGAGCCTTGTTGGACAGCGTGGTAAAGACGTAGAAGTATGACGGGTAGATGAATAATAGTAGTGCCTCGCACATCCATAATTTGATCGCTTTCTGAAACATTTTCACTGCCCCCGGGGTCGTTCGGATCTTTGCTGCCCATTCGAAAACCATTGATATCGCGAATAGCATGAACCATGGAGTTGTGGCAATCACCATTGAGAATGGCACTGGAAACCCAATGATCAAAGCGAGACTGTAGAGGAGGCCGGTTGTTAGGGCAGATATCCATATCGAGTTACAAATGCGTCGCCAAAAGGGATACGGTAGGACTTTAATGCTGGTCCGGAATTGTTCAATAATCAACGTAAGACAAACGAAGTACATTGTGTTTTTTTTTGCTAAATGAACTGTGGTTCAACTCAAACTTCAGCTTCGATCAAGGCCACCATCCTTCCATCACGTTTCAAAACGTAACAAATAGTCCGTTGATGTTATACCAGTGCCCGGAACCGGAGATCGCCTTTTAATTAAGCGCTATCTCAAACCGGTGGCAAGTCGATATATAGATAAATGCGGCCACGTACGCTTGCCAATAGTCTTGTTTGGGCTATCCTCAACTTGAACAGCACTACATGCACGTTGCTTACTATCCGAGGGCAAATTTCTTGTGCATGTAAACCGTTCCTGCTAAACGCAACTACCAACCTAAAAAAAAATCGATGCCATTCCGGCACCCGAAATAAAAAAGATAATTGCTTTATTTTCAGACATCGTCCTGCAGCACAACAGAAGTGCTCCACTACGACAAGAACCATTTATACAGTGAGTGCATTCCCTAATTAAAATAATGGGTCCCAACGTATACTTCTTCGCTGAATTATGGGAGTCGTTGCAAGTGGGAAATATTCAGCTGAGCGAGTTCTTCAACTCACAACTTACACGAAAGTGACGAGTTGGCTACGCATGATTGGAGCTTTACTGGCGACTCCATTGCCGTGTCTGCTGACGACAGGTCTTGTTGATATCATGCCACTTGCGGAACCATCGGAAGGAATCCAAGCCAATCATCGGTATCAAAAGTTGATTAGGCTGCCGCCTTCATGTAGGTCTTGGAGGCTACGGAGAGCACAGTTGCTGCGAGTGCGATGCAGACGCAGGAGATGTGCGCTTGTCGTCTTCATTGTAGACTACCGTTAACAACTGTATCTCAGCCACCGCTAGTTATCCGTAGTTTGTAAACTGGTTGACATTGTACGGATACCAAAAAAAAGTCATGAACACGGAAATTTTCTTTTTGCTAAAGTGTATTGAATGTGAAGTTGAATTTGCTGTCTCTTTTAAAGCTTGTTGACGCTTTTGTACCATGTTTTGGCTGACCATTTTGTAGGGATCAGCACTAATAGTTTTTACGTTTCCTCGTCGTGTATTACATGCAACTTGCTGTTTAACGCCATTACCCTGGCCCACTACTTTCCGCCCTTACAAAACGGGAAATTCGTTGGAGAACCCGGTTCAGCGTCAACTGGTGTATCATCGAAGACAGATACTTGGGGTCACCGAGATCTGCAAATACTCTTTTTTATTTTCAGCAGCAGAGTGGCGATCTTAATCGTAAGATGGCATGGACCATGGCGTCAATGGGTTTAGGAAGTACGTTCCACGCCGAATTGGGCTCTTGTAACGGAAGAGCCAGCGATCACCAGTTCCAATGTGCTAAGAACTGCAATGAAGCTCTGGGTGTTTCGGACTTCAATGGAAGCACGGCCGTTCATTTTCGCCATTGACGGCTCTTGGCTCCATCACTTCAATCTCGTCCACCCGCTGCCAACCGCGAAAGTGCCATGCAAGCTCCCACCCAGTCCAATGCTTTATTGCAGGAAGACAATTTCGTCGAGGAACCGGAACGAGAAGACTATGACATGGACGTTGAGTTGGGTGTCAACCTCGTTGATGCCTTCACCAAGAAGCACGTGAAAGTCAATGGGCAAGCCACGTTGACACCGTCGCCAATCTCCTGGACTGGTATTTTGTGCTCACCAGCTACTGACATTGACAGCGGTGGACTGTTACCTGCGGACATCATCAAAGACGGAGATCGATCTAGCGCACTCGGGCTGGAGCTCGACGATGTCGCCCAAGAAATATTGAGCAAAGCTCTGGTTGAAGTCAAGGAAGGTATGTCTATGGAAGTTGACAGCACGATGTCTTTCCTGGAGCAGGAAGATTTGAGCCTGAGCCACAAGCTGGAGATGGTCGTGTATCTCTACGCGTTTGAGAAGTTCCGTATCGTGTACGCATAGGCTTCGGTCTCGTAGTGTAGATGAGCAGGCACTATCCATATAACTTGCTGTTTCTTGTGGTGTAATGGCTTCGTCCAAGAAGTCTTCACACGTTTGTTTGTTGTTCAGCTAGCAACCTAATGAGTGTTAGTTTTTCTACCAAGCTGCTTGTATGCAACGGAAGAAGTGACGTGGGTTGGTGATGGTCCTTATCATTTTAAAGTAGTCACGTTTGCTGAAAGTAGCCACCGTGCTACGAACAAACTTGGTTCCTAGAGCGTTCAATCCTTCCAACTCTACGACTGCGTTTACTATCAGCTGCAAAACATTGTTGTGGAAAACGAATTGAAATGGCTTCTTCGAAGTAGTAAATAAAGTCTATAATCAGTGGTTTACGCTACTTACACGATATGAACTGCCTGACTCGATGCTGCGGACGCCGTGGTGGATTGTTGGCCCTTGGGCACAATAAGGACGTCTGACGGACGTTTGCGGTGCCGAAGTGCAAGTCCGCTAATCTCGAACTGGTCTAGTAGCTCGGAGCTGTTGAGGTATTTGTTGCCAATGTTGAGCAGATCGCACTTCAACAACCTGTGCGAGAAAGCTTCATCATCCAAAAGCACGCGAGCAAGGTGGTGAGGCTTGAAATGGCGCTCAACAGCGGCTTCGCGGCTTTTACCACCGAAAAATATTAATACAGCCACGATGACTAGCATCGCACAGCCCACAAACGTAAGTGTGGCTGAAAGCTGGGGAACCGACAGCGTCACATCCACGTACTTGACGCTCGCTTCGAAAGCCAGCGTTGTCTGGCTGAGTTTTTGCTTTACTACACCATTCTGAAATAACCAAAACAGCGCAGACTGATACGCAGGTTGGAGAGACCGTTCTGAATACAAATGTGAGCTTTGCACACGATCCATGAAAGCACCACGCTCACGTTCACATCGAGACCCGTCGACAGGAACCCAGCCGGTCGTATCGTCAAAATTTTGAGGAAATACAAAATCGCTCTTGAGAATGTCGCTCATATCCACTTCCTGCACGTTTGACGTCACCAAAGGCGTCCACAGCAGCAATGACGGTGAGTAGGATGTCAAATTGTTTATTGGCACGTGTTCACTCCCCACGAGAACTTGTCGTTCATCATCAGATAGCGCAAATGACAGGCCATTACAGTCAGTAGCTTCACAGGAGGCACCATATCTCGAGGCCAGGTCCGTAGTCTCCCACGTCAATCTACCCGCAGTGATTTGGTTGATTTTTCGCGCGTTTGTCAACATCACCACAACGGCGTCGCCATTTGTATCATTTACGACCGATGAGCTAATGGCATCACCCACAACACGCTTAGCAAAACTGAGGACCAGCATTGAATTAGTTGATCGATGTTCGCACTCGTTGCCATCAACGTTCATTGTCGCCTCGTAGTCTTCGTCGCCATTGTCATTCAAGCAAATTGGTAGAGCACGGACTTGACTTCCTTCGTCAGCTGGTGCAGTTGTGAGCGCAGCGCCCACAGGACTTACCACGCATCCATAGCGGCCACATTCCTCCTTAGCGTTGATCTCGAACAGACCATCGAGTACCATAGATCCATAAACTACAGACTGCGTAGTGTCATTGAGGAGATTAATATCTCGGCGCAGAAAATCTTCATCCATCGGAATCTCCAGCGTTACACCCTCAAACGTCAAATCTCCGCTATCTGTCGTCCAAGGAAACTGCACAAATTCCAAACTGCCCTCCGCAATACTGAAATTTCGCAAGTGGCTCCGGGTTTTAACTGCGGCGTTCATCGTAGTGTTTGTAGCTTTAACAAGCGCCTGTATCATGCTCGAATCACCCTGAGACGCAGAATCAAAATTCTCAGGCAGATCCAAGAGCTCAAAGGCGCTGACGTTTGCTTGGACATCTTGTTCTCGGTAAAAATCATCCGTGGCTCGAAGCGCGTAATTCACAAGGTTGCGAGCAGCAGACAGTTCCATCAGCATTTTCACTTCTGTCGTGGAGTCCACGCCATCGCTCAGGGATACGGTCAATGTGTTGGTGTCGATAGTTTCTGGTGCATATGGAAGCAATTCGCCAAGCCATTGATGGGATGGAAATCCATAACTTAGCTGTGCTGGCAACCTTCTTGGCGATGCTCGGTTGCATTGTCCTGCCGCATTTTCCGCTGTCGCGTCTGGCATCTGAATTGCACTACGAAGAATTGTGTCGACGCTAGATGATCGGTCCGACGTCGTAAGAGATGAGGCTTGGTACTCGGCCAGATCGCTGTCTCCAATAACTGCATCCACTCTTGCAGTCTCCTCGCTCACGTATAATGTCATAAACCCATTAAGCAAAAACCAAAGCACGACATTTCCCAGCAGCGCCAGCGCAATTCGCGTCCATCTCGAACTCGTCTCCTGCATCGTCAACTGTGTCAAAAAGCACAGCAATAGCGCAGGTACGACGGCCGCTACCAGCCCGATCAGCGGCTTCACCAGTACGGAAGTGCACAATCCGACGTAGAAATTGTACGCGTCGATATATCCAGAACTAACCGATCCGGTGCTTGAAACGGGGTACGTCTTGAGCACAATTCCTTTTTGTAAAAAATACATGAACACCACTATCGCCGCAACGCCCAGTACTGCCGTCCACAGTATCCGATGCCGTTGTATCCTCACCAGCAATGGCACTGCATTGGGCGCGAGTTGTCGTTGATACAAAAAGTCTTTTGCCGCGGACGTGGCAGACGGAGACTCGACGTCGAACATCCTGCTGCCATTGCTGCGACTTGCCTGGCTTCGACTCGCCTGGCCGCTGTACCCAGAGCTGTTGGACTGCGAGAGCGAGATCTGCGAGATTGCCAACGGCGAGTGCATGGTAGCGGACTGGACCACTGCGGCTCTCACTGGAGAAGACGTGGGGCAGCGCAGTTCCTGACGTTGGGGTGCGGATAAGACGCCAAGTTGGTAGTGACCAGACTGAAGATCGGCTCTCTCCCTGGAGACCCCAGCTGAAGATCACAGGACAGGCTGGTGTGTGCAATAATGGCCGTGGCTCTTGCGACGGCAGACGCTGGAGCTCGTGCAGGTGGTCGACTGAGGGTAGAGCGCCGAATAGGAAAGTGCAGCTTGGTCGGGCTCGTCTTATTCGGCGAGGCTCTATTTAAAGGTTCTATTTTTCGTGTCGCCTCTTCTGATTGGTCGAGACCTCGAAAATAGAACATTTCGACCGCGTAACGGTCGGGAAAGTAGCCAGCTCGCCATAACGGTTTGAGCGTGCCATTTGTTTAGCTGAAGCCGGTCAGCCGCAGGCCACGCACTTGCCGGATGCTGCCTGTCTTGATGCTGCAATGGAGCGGCGAGTGCACTGGATAGAGGCTCCGTGGCGATGGCGTGCGCTTCCTCCGACGCGATAGCCGTGGACTGGAATTGTGGGTGAAGGCTACAGGTTCACTTCAAGTCGCGACTGATATGCCCGTCTTCCTCGCACAAGACTCGCGTTCTCATCTCGCACGGAACTCGCTGCGTCTTGATACAAATAGGATCACAGTTGAATTCGGTGCCGAAAAATCTGATCAGGATCATACGGTGGACCAAGGCGTCGATCCATGTGCTCCCAACGGCTCAGCTGGTCATCAAATCGATAGGGTAAACTTCAAACAAGATCGGTAGGGTAGCTAATAGTTTTTTAACTGCAGTTCGTATGGCAAACCTTGCTACTGGTCAGAGCTCACTGGCGCCAAATCACACGAGGCCTCCGATCGAGTTGTGTCGACCGGGTCGTTTCCTGCTCTCCATGCGCTCGTAAGGCGCCGGTCCACTCGCTTGATCGCTATTCTGCTTGGCCACACAAACGCAGATAGACAAGACAAAAGTAAGTTTTCGTCCATCGAAATACTGTATTACTACAATCGTTCAGCCGCAGCGACAAGCGATCAACAAAATGTGCATGCAAATCTATACCGGTGAGAAGACTTGCTTGTCCTGGGACCGGAAAGACTCCTTCTGCAAACACACAACATCAAATTCGGTCAGTTCTCCACCACACGATCGAAATGAGTCACGCAATTAAGGACCCACCTCGACAGGCGGGGGTGACGCGAGCTGGTTGTCCGGATTCGGGTCGCTCGTCAGTCCTTGGTAGTCAGGCTCTAGCGGGCCGCGCTCAAGCATCGCAGGCTGCACGTACATATTCTCGAGCACGCGTTCCAGGTCCGCCATTTGGCGAGACCGACGCGAGTCGACAATCACGGCTTGGTCCAAAGGCAGGTTCAGCGCAATCTTCGGGTAGCGCGTGCTCACGAACAGGTGGAACGCAAAGGTGACGAACGGCAGGATGATCGAGAACGTAGCCGGCAGCGCCACTTGCTTGGTGGCAAGCACGGACGCCATGATGATCTGCGCGAACATGAGCGCGCCGATGATGAAGCGGTACAGGGACGGGAAGTACGTGCCAGACGTCTGCGTTGAGGGGTCATGCACACAGAGCACTGCCCAACGGTACACAAAGTCCGATAGCACCAGGTACAGCAGTGCAAAGTAGTTCAGGATCGGTGCGATAGCACAGAACACGAGCACCAGCATCAAAACCAGATAGTACTCAGAAACTTGGTCCGACGCACTGAAGTCACCAGGGTGAGCCAGTGAGTTGAGGCCAAACCATGCGGAGGCACGCTCACGAGGCGTCAGCTTGGGCGCGAACACTTGGTAGATAGCAGCCTTCACAATTGGCGTCACACGCAACAGAACCAATGTCAAGTTGAGCCCCGTTCGGACCAGCAGGTATGTAATGAAGAAAGACGACTGCACAGCCACGGCATCACTAATAATGGTCAGCACAGCGCTCACATCTGTCAGATCCGTGTTGCCTGAGCCCATTACTGCGTCAATAACGGTACCACCGATAATAGGCAGCAAGAACGTCACGTAGATCTGGTAGATCACAAGCTTATTCAGCAGCGAAGCATCCACTTGAGATGCAAACGCATGGCCTTCGCGCTTGGACAGAATACCAAAGATAATCGGAGCCAACGCCGTCATGACGGACAGCATCAGCGGCGAAACCTGCTCCAGCAGTGACTTCACCCAAGGGTAATCCCGAATAACCTTGGCTAGCCACGCCCAGCTCTGCTCCAGCGATGACACCTTGGCAAAGGACACAACAATACCCGTAGGCACCGTCCAAAGCAGGATAATCGCGGTACTGAGACCCATCGAGATCAGGAACCAAGTGTCCTTGATGTTCTTTGACAGTCCAATGTTCTCCCACACGACATCATCCGCGTGAGCAGCTGGTTCCACGTGCATCTGAGTAGGGTTGGCGCTCTGCAGGATTTGAGTGCAGGACTGCGCCGCCTTCAAACTTCTGAAGGTCACAAATCCGGCTCCACGCATGATTCCGACCGCCTTCTTGTCCTGCTTCTTTAAGCTTTTGATGTATCTCGATTCCACTGCATCGACGTCCAATTCTTCGTCCTTGTACGCAAAGTTGATGCTCCTCACCGAGTCCATGTTCTGGTTAAACCCGTGCGTTCCGTCGTCACCACTGGATTCGACCAATTGGCTCGCAACCGCTGCTTGGTTGCGCAAAATGGATCGGACCTCCTTCTCCACCGCCGTGTTGAGATCCTTGAGTTGGTCTTGGTACAGTTCGACAGCATCCACTTGTTCTCCTCCCAGCATCTTGTCTCGCGTCATCACCCGCTCCCCAGTCAACGCACTCTGTGCCAACACGTGCTCGAGTTTGTTGCGAATCTTGACGCGTTCCTTCACGAGTTTCTCGAGATCTCCACACTCCAGTGCAACGTACACATGCAGCACAGATTTAGGAAACAGGAGCTCCAAGTAATTGCGCAGCGTTTGCTGCGTGCAGAGGTTGGGAGGTAGTCCATTGAGCACCACCGTGTACTGCTGTGTGTGTTTCCTGGACATAAACTCGTGTCGACGACGGATGTACTCTTGGTATTCTTGCCACAATAAGTAGCAGGTCGTAAGTGAGACCAAGTACATGGTGACGACTGTGAACCAGAACCTCCACATCTCGTCCGTGTCCAAGTGGGATAGTGTCATGCGGTACAGCGAGTCGAGAGTGTCCCGCTTGGCGTAGTAGTAGATGGGGAAGTTAGCGGCCGAGCACAGGACGCCCACGGCCGTCACCTTCTCGCAGAGTCGCAGGAACCGGAAGAAGAAGAGCGTGTCCATGCCGCATTGCTCCAGCACCTCGTCGTCACTGGTAAAGAAGAGCAGTTTCAGCCACCCAAACACTTTGGCGTCGTGGCATCTCGTCACCGTCCCGTTCGTCGTCTCGGCGTCGCTCTCTCGGCAGTAATAGGCGCGTTGCAATTTGACTCGCCCAACCTCAAAGGCCAACCAGCCGATGGCGCCGATCACAAAGTACACGCGCATGCCATCGACGATGGTGGAGGACGGCGTGAGGTCCTCGTTGGCGGCGTCGTCGATGACGCTCTCGGCTGCGCTGGCTGCGTCCGCCATTGGGTTTGAGCTTTAATTCCTCTGACGCACTTGTGCTGGACGTGGAGAATTGCAAAGTGGCTGGTTAGCGCTGGAACTTACCGCGGACAGGCGAGTTGGGTTTTGGTGGCTGAGTGGGCATAGACAACGGGGTTTGTAACAGCGGCATACAAAGAGCGAGTGAAAGATTGGCGGCTATTCTTAGAAAAGAGCCAGCAATGGCCTGCCGACACGATCGCCGGCTGTAACGGCGATATACACACGGGTTGCTGTGTGAGTTTTAACGTTAGAAGGCAAAGGACTCGTGGTGGTTGGGCTAGAGACGTTTAGACAGGAGCGTTCGGATCAGCACATTATAGAGCGTCAGGTAACTCAGCGGAAGATCGTGCGCACAAACGCGAAATTTGGAAAAGGATTTTAGATCTACCGTAGTTGGCGAAAATTGGCGCGAAGGACGATTGATGTTCATGCCGCTAGATTGCCGACACCCTGCACGGCAAGAGCAGAGATTCGGGGGCGATGCGTATGGGGCATGCCATGTTGTGCGCGTAGCATTTTTTTCAAGTGATCTCCTGTTGTGAAGATCTGATATGTTTGCACGACGCGTTGGCTTGGAAGATGTAATTGCGACCGATGCCAAAGAAGACGAAGAACTTCTCCCTCCCAGTATCGCCAGAAAAACTCGCTCGCGTCAGTGGCTACCTTAGGTTGCTCCGTGTCGGCAGCTCTACTCGTCGAACAGTGCGGATCTTAAAGCTACGTCAATTCGCTGTTGACACACAAGACTTGAGTCTTGCTGCTGTGTCATGTAAAGCACCGCATTCACTGTCGGTTTGAAGCCAAGCTTTCCCGAAGAAATTATCTTGCAAAAGTCCTTACCACGGGTCCGTGCTGGTTCCAACTACAGATATCACGTGGTAGTTCAACAGTTTTGACCACTCCACGCGGGACACTGCAGTACGGCACCACCACGAATACTAGACAGTCAATAATGCATCAAACTTCGAGCCCAAACAAGTCGGCTAACTCACCACCGCCGACTAGCAGTGGTGGTCGTAAGTTACGACCACCAAGTCAAGTCAAATGTACTGTAGCCATCCCATCCTCCTTCATAAAACTCGGTATCCATAATCAGATCTTCCCATCGCTAGCATGGACGACCTCAAGGTGACGCTGCTCTCCTCCCCTGCGCCGGACGCCTCCGCTCTCCCCGACGCGTCTCCGTCCTCTTCTCCGCCGCGTCGCTCTCCGCGCATCCGCGATTTTAAACTGCGCGGTCGACACTCGCTGCCCTCGTGGATGTACCCTCCTGAGGGCGAGACCCGTCGTCTTGTAGTGCCTCCTCACGCCATTCAAGCCACTCGCGAACGCCTCGAAGGCCCTCACGAACATTTGGGCGAATGGCCGTCCACTGCCATCTGCGGCAACGACATCCTGGCCAGCGTCCTGTACTCGTCGGGCATCGTGGCCGCCAAAGCCGGCAAACTCACGCCATTGGCGCAGACCTTCGTGGCGTTCGTGCTCTACCTCTTCCGCTCCATCTACGAGGAGGCCGTGACTGCCATACCCCTCAATGGAGGCTCCTACAACGTCCTACTTAATACCACATCAAAGAGAACGGCAGCGGTGGCTGCAACACTCGGCATCATCTCGTACTTGGCCACGGGGGTCGTGTCGGGCACCTCGGCCTTGAGATATCTCGATACCCAAGTGGACGTGAGTGTCGTGCCCGGTACAGTGACGCTGCTCTTTGCCTTTGCAATGTTGTCGATCATTGGCATTGCTGAGAGTGCTACCGTGGCGTTGGGCATTTTCATTGCTCACGTCGCGACGCTGACGCTGTTGAGCGGGTTCTCGTTGCATTATGCAGTGCAGCATCCAGACATTTTCTTGGCCAACTTGAAGACGGATTTCCCCAGTGTCAATGTAGCGGGCGAGGTGGTGAAGGGGAACTTGCTGACGGGCATTTTCTATGGCTATTCGTCGGCGATGCTGGGCATTACCGGGTTTGAGACGTCGGCACAGTTTGTGGAGGAACAAGCGCCCGGCGTTTTCAGGAAGACGCTGAGGAATATGTGGGTGTTTGCTACGTTTTACAACTTGTTGTTGTCCTTCTTGGCGCTGGCAGTGCTACCGTTGGAAGGACCTGGTGGGATATACAATGACAAGGACGTGGTGCTGGCCACGATGGGGCGTGTGGCAGCTGGAAAGTGGCTGGAGAGTTGGGTGTCCATTGACGCCTTTATCGTGCTGGCAGGGGGAGTGCTGACGTCGTACGTGGGCATCACGGGTCTTGTACGTCGTCTGGCGTTTGATCGAGTACTTCCGGCATTCCTCACGCACACTAACAAGTGGAGAGGCACGAACCACCACATTATCCTGCTGTTCTTCGCACTCCAGGCCAGTCTAGTGATTTTGCTTCACGCGGATGCCACGGTGCTTGCTGGTGTGTTTACATTTGCGTTCCTGGGTGTTATGGCTCTATTTGCCTTTGGATGTATGATGCTCAAGTTGAAGCGAGAAGATATCCCACGTGACGTGCACGCGCCGTGGTGGAGCTGCATTTTCGGTTTGATCATGGTGCTGCTGGGACTACTAGGCAATCTGCTGGGCGACCCAGCCATCTTTACGTACTTCGCTCTGTACTTCGTAGTATTTGCCTCGACAATGTTCATCATGCTGGAGCGCGTCTTCATTCTGCGCATACTGCTGTACATCATGCAACAGCTTTTTCCGTCTCGAGGTGCTTGCGATGGCGCTGTGGAAGATGTCGAGGCGGCAAAATCTCAAGCGAAAGCGAAAGACGGATCACGGACTGGAGCCAAGGGCGGACGCACCATCACAGCAGTGCTTCAAGAAATTCACCTTCCACCGATCGTCTTCTTTATTAAAACGCCCGATCTGCGAGTGCTCAACAAGGCCATCCTGTACGTGCGGAAGAACGAGCAGACGCACAATTTGCACGTGGTGCACGTGAGTGAAGATGCTGAGTTGGAAGAAGACAGCAACGCAGAGGTAACTGAAGCCGATGTTCAGCGCCGACAGCTTGAGAGGGAGAACGTGGAGGACATGCGTGAGATGACCCGCGTGTTTGACCTGACGTACCCGAAACTCAAGATCGACTTCGTGCATGTCTGCGGTTCGAGCTTCGACGCAGCTCTCGTCCACTGGCTTTCGGAGGAACTGCGTGTACCCCCGAATATGATGTTCATCCGGCAGCCGGGCACGAAGCACATTCACCAGGTTGCAGCATTGGGCGTGCGTGTCATCACTGGCTAGGAACTGAATGGATGTAAATATCTGTATCGATGATAAAGACACTTTCGCTTTAGTTATTCCGTGTCTGAATTCGTTTTTCAATCCCCGTCGCACACCACCGAAGACGAACTCTAGAACGTACAATCGATACCTCGATGACAACTAATGGTCCATTCGCTCGTATCAACCGGCAAATTGCTCGACTTCGCTTGGATGACGAATTGAAGATTCCGTCGCGAAGTGTGTGTGACGCGACAGTGGAAGAATGGAATGAGTTCCTGGAAAGCGACAACCAGGAGCTCAATTCATCCTACATGGAGTGGATAGACGGAAAAATCTACATCGTGGAGCTGCCATCTCCTGAGCACGATTACTTCGTCCTGGAAACAAACCTACTGGTATTTGGACATCCTGTTGTTCACAGATACCTAAAATGCCATAGCACAGCGTCTTTGCCAAGGCTCCACCGCAACCTGGTAAAATATGAAACAGATACTTCGTATGGCCCCAAACCGCCAGTGGGCTAACTTGCCACTCGGTGTCCCGAATTTCCAGGCTTGGCGAACTGTTGTGGTCGAAGTCGGGTATGCGATAAAATGGGGCAGGTCACCTCGATTGGAAGGCTCAGGGGTGGGCCAGTATTGCAGGAGTGCGGTACATCTTGTGTGTTGCAGTTAAAACTGAACTGGTGAGCGCGGAGTACAAGTTGTATACGGTCCAACAACAGGGCCTGACCAAGATCCTGAGCCTGTGGCCTCTCCCCTCACGTTAATAATGTAACGTGTCTGTAAACTCTGCACGCCGAGCTTGGTTCGTACAGTGCCAATCAGGGCCAAAGTCC
>AUWJ02017465.1:0-13008 GCA_000468175.2 Phytophthora cryptogea
TATCACGCAATGATATGGCCATCATAACAATGTCAGCCGCCATGATCTCCAACGTAGTCCACAGTGACGGCGAGTTTTGCCCGCAATAGGAAACAAAGAGGGAGCTGATGACGTCGCAGTTAAAGGTCACCACCTCGGGCAAGTCGTCCGTAATGTGAAGAATTGTCCGTGAAATAGGTTCCTCAAAACTATTTTAATGGCTGGCAGGAGCAATGCAAATGCCATCTGAGCCTTGTTGGACAGCGTGGTAAAGACGTAGAAGTATGACGGGTAGATGAATAATAGTAGTGCCTCGCACATCCATAATTTGATCGCTTTCTGAAACATTTTCACTGCCCCCGGGGTCGTTCGGATCTTTGCTGCCCATTCGAAAACCATTGATATCGCGAATAGCATGAACCATGGAGTTGTGGCAATCACCATTGAGAATGGCACTGGAAACCCAATGATCAAAGCGAGACTGTAGAGGAGGCCGGTTGTTAGGGCAGATATCCATATCGAGTTACAAATGCGTCGCCAAAAGGGATACGGTAGGACTTTAATGCTGGTCCGGAATTGTTCAATAATCAACGTAAGACAAACGAAGTACATTGTGTTTTTTTTTGCTAAATGAACTGTGGTTCAACTCAAACTTCAGCTTCGATCAAGGCCACCATCCTTCCATCACGTTTCAAAACGTAACAAATAGTCCGTTGATGTTATACCAGTGCCCGGAACCGGAGATCGCCTTTTAATTAAGCGCTATCTCAAACCGGTGGCAAGTCGATATATAGATAAATGCGGCCACGTACGCTTGCCAATAGTCTTGTTTGGGCTATCCTCAACTTGAACAGCACTACATGCACGTTGCTTACTATCCGAGGGCAAATTTCTTGTGCATGTAAACCGTTCCTGCTAAACGCAACTACCAACCTAAAAAAAAATCGATGCCATTCCGGCACCCGAAATAAAAAAGATAATTGCTTTATTTTCAGACATCGTCCTGCAGCACAACAGAAGTGCTCCACTACGACAAGAACCATTTATACAGTGAGTGCATTCCCTAATTAAAATAATGGGTCCCAACGTATACTTCTTCGCTGAATTATGGGAGTCGTTGCAAGTGGGAAATATTCAGCTGAGCGAGTTCTTCAACTCACAACTTACACGAAAGTGACGAGTTGGCTACGCATGATTGGAGCTTTACTGGCGACTCCATTGCCGTGTCTGCTGACGACAGGTCTTGTTGATATCATGCCACTTGCGGAACCATCGGAAGGAATCCAAGCCAATCATCGGTATCAAAAGTTGATTAGGCTGCCGCCTTCATGTAGGTCTTGGAGGCTACGGAGAGCACAGTTGCTGCGAGTGCGATGCAGACGCAGGAGATGTGCGCTTGTCGTCTTCATTGTAGACTACCGTTAACAACTGTATCTCAGCCACCGCTAGTTATCCGTAGTTTGTAAACTGGTTGACATTGTACGGATACCAAAAAAAAGTCATGAACACGGAAATTTTCTTTTTGCTAAAGTGTATTGAATGTGAAGTTGAATTTGCTGTCTCTTTTAAAGCTTGTTGACGCTTTTGTACCATGTTTTGGCTGACCATTTTGTAGGGATCAGCACTAATAGTTTTTACGTTTCCTCGTCGTGTATTACATGCAACTTGCTGTTTAACGCCATTACCCTGGCCCACTACTTTCCGCCCTTACAAAACGGGAAATTCGTTGGAGAACCCGGTTCAGCGTCAACTGGTGTATCATCGAAGACAGATACTTGGGGTCACCGAGATCTGCAAATACTCTTTTTTATTTTCAGCAGCAGAGTGGCGATCTTAATCGTAAGATGGCATGGACCATGGCGTCAATGGGTTTAGGAAGTACGTTCCACGCCGAATTGGGCTCTTGTAACGGAAGAGCCAGCGATCACCAGTTCCAATGTGCTAAGAACTGCAATGAAGCTCTGGGTGTTTCGGACTTCAATGGAAGCACGGCCGTTCATTTTCGCCATTGACGGCTCTTGGCTCCATCACTTCAATCTCGTCCACCCGCTGCCAACCGCGAAAGTGCCATGCAAGCTCCCACCCAGTCCAATGCTTTATTGCAGGAAGACAATTTCGTCGAGGAACCGGAACGAGAAGACTATGACATGGACGTTGAGTTGGGTGTCAACCTCGTTGATGCCTTCACCAAGAAGCACGTGAAAGTCAATGGGCAAGCCACGTTGACACCGTCGCCAATCTCCTGGACTGGTATTTTGTGCTCACCAGCTACTGACATTGACAGCGGTGGACTGTTACCTGCGGACATCATCAAAGACGGAGATCGATCTAGCGCACTCGGGCTGGAGCTCGACGATGTCGCCCAAGAAATATTGAGCAAAGCTCTGGTTGAAGTCAAGGAAGGTATGTCTATGGAAGTTGACAGCACGATGTCTTTCCTGGAGCAGGAAGATTTGAGCCTGAGCCACAAGCTGGAGATGGTCGTGTATCTCTACGCGTTTGAGAAGTTCCGTATCGTGTACGCATAGGCTTCGGTCTCGTAGTGTAGATGAGCAGGCACTATCCATATAACTTGCTGTTTCTTGTGGTGTAATGGCTTCGTCCAAGAAGTCTTCACACGTTTGTTTGTTGTTCAGCTAGCAACCTAATGAGTGTTAGTTTTTCTACCAAGCTGCTTGTATGCAACGGAAGAAGTGACGTGGGTTGGTGATGGTCCTTATCATTTTAAAGTAGTCACGTTTGCTGAAAGTAGCCACCGTGCTACGAACAAACTTGGTTCCTAGAGCGTTCAATCCTTCCAACTCTACGACTGCGTTTACTATCAGCTGCAAAACATTGTTGTGGAAAACGAATTGAAATGGCTTCTTCGAAGTAGTAAATAAAGTCTATAATCAGTGGTTTACGCTACTTACACGATATGAACTGCCTGACTCGATGCTGCGGACGCCGTGGTGGATTGTTGGCCCTTGGGCACAATAAGGACGTCTGACGGACGTTTGCGGTGCCGAAGTGCAAGTCCGCTAATCTCGAACTGGTCTAGTAGCTCGGAGCTGTTGAGGTATTTGTTGCCAATGTTGAGCAGATCGCACTTCAACAACCTGTGCGAGAAAGCTTCATCATCCAAAAGCACGCGAGCAAGGTGGTGAGGCTTGAAATGGCGCTCAACAGCGGCTTCGCGGCTTTTACCACCGAAAAATATTAATACAGCCACGATGACTAGCATCGCACAGCCCACAAACGTAAGTGTGGCTGAAAGCTGGGGAACCGACAGCGTCACATCCACGTACTTGACGCTCGCTTCGAAAGCCAGCGTTGTCTGGCTGAGTTTTTGCTTTACTACACCATTCTGAAATAACCAAAACAGCGCAGACTGATACGCAGGTTGGAGAGACCGTTCTGAATACAAATGTGAGCTTTGCACACGATCCATGAAAGCACCACGCTCACGTTCACATCGAGACCCGTCGACAGGAACCCAGCCGGTCGTATCGTCAAAATTTTGAGGAAATACAAAATCGCTCTTGAGAATGTCGCTCATATCCACTTCCTGCACGTTTGACGTCACCAAAGGCGTCCACAGCAGCAATGACGGTGAGTAGGATGTCAAATTGTTTATTGGCACGTGTTCACTCCCCACGAGAACTTGTCGTTCATCATCAGATAGCGCAAATGACAGGCCATTACAGTCAGTAGCTTCACAGGAGGCACCATATCTCGAGGCCAGGTCCGTAGTCTCCCACGTCAATCTACCCGCAGTGATTTGGTTGATTTTTCGCGCGTTTGTCAACATCACCACAACGGCGTCGCCATTTGTATCATTTACGACCGATGAGCTAATGGCATCACCCACAACACGCTTAGCAAAACTGAGGACCAGCATTGAATTAGTTGATCGATGTTCGCACTCGTTGCCATCAACGTTCATTGTCGCCTCGTAGTCTTCGTCGCCATTGTCATTCAAGCAAATTGGTAGAGCACGGACTTGACTTCCTTCGTCAGCTGGTGCAGTTGTGAGCGCAGCGCCCACAGGACTTACCACGCATCCATAGCGGCCACATTCCTCCTTAGCGTTGATCTCGAACAGACCATCGAGTACCATAGATCCATAAACTACAGACTGCGTAGTGTCATTGAGGAGATTAATATCTCGGCGCAGAAAATCTTCATCCATCGGAATCTCCAGCGTTACACCCTCAAACGTCAAATCTCCGCTATCTGTCGTCCAAGGAAACTGCACAAATTCCAAACTGCCCTCCGCAATACTGAAATTTCGCAAGTGGCTCCGGGTTTTAACTGCGGCGTTCATCGTAGTGTTTGTAGCTTTAACAAGCGCCTGTATCATGCTCGAATCACCCTGAGACGCAGAATCAAAATTCTCAGGCAGATCCAAGAGCTCAAAGGCGCTGACGTTTGCTTGGACATCTTGTTCTCGGTAAAAATCATCCGTGGCTCGAAGCGCGTAATTCACAAGGTTGCGAGCAGCAGACAGTTCCATCAGCATTTTCACTTCTGTCGTGGAGTCCACGCCATCGCTCAGGGATACGGTCAATGTGTTGGTGTCGATAGTTTCTGGTGCATATGGAAGCAATTCGCCAAGCCATTGATGGGATGGAAATCCATAACTTAGCTGTGCTGGCAACCTTCTTGGCGATGCTCGGTTGCATTGTCCTGCCGCATTTTCCGCTGTCGCGTCTGGCATCTGAATTGCACTACGAAGAATTGTGTCGACGCTAGATGATCGGTCCGACGTCGTAAGAGATGAGGCTTGGTACTCGGCCAGATCGCTGTCTCCAATAACTGCATCCACTCTTGCAGTCTCCTCGCTCACGTATAATGTCATAAACCCATTAAGCAAAAACCAAAGCACGACATTTCCCAGCAGCGCCAGCGCAATTCGCGTCCATCTCGAACTCGTCTCCTGCATCGTCAACTGTGTCAAAAAGCACAGCAATAGCGCAGGTACGACGGCCGCTACCAGCCCGATCAGCGGCTTCACCAGTACGGAAGTGCACAATCCGACGTAGAAATTGTACGCGTCGATATATCCAGAACTAACCGATCCGGTGCTTGAAACGGGGTACGTCTTGAGCACAATTCCTTTTTGTAAAAAATACATGAACACCACTATCGCCGCAACGCCCAGTACTGCCGTCCACAGTATCCGATGCCGTTGTATCCTCACCAGCAATGGCACTGCATTGGGCGCGAGTTGTCGTTGATACAAAAAGTCTTTTGCCGCGGACGTGGCAGACGGAGACTCGACGTCGAACATCCTGCTGCCATTGCTGCGACTTGCCTGGCTTCGACTCGCCTGGCCGCTGTACCCAGAGCTGTTGGACTGCGAGAGCGAGATCTGCGAGATTGCCAACGGCGAGTGCATGGTAGCGGACTGGACCACTGCGGCTCTCACTGGAGAAGACGTGGGGCAGCGCAGTTCCTGACGTTGGGGTGCGGATAAGACGCCAAGTTGGTAGTGACCAGACTGAAGATCGGCTCTCTCCCTGGAGACCCCAGCTGAAGATCACAGGACAGGCTGGTGTGTGCAATAATGGCCGTGGCTCTTGCGACGGCAGACGCTGGAGCTCGTGCAGGTGGTCGACTGAGGGTAGAGCGCCGAATAGGAAAGTGCAGCTTGGTCGGGCTCGTCTTATTCGGCGAGGCTCTATTTAAAGGTTCTATTTTTCGTGTCGCCTCTTCTGATTGGTCGAGACCTCGAAAATAGAACATTTCGACCGCGTAACGGTCGGGAAAGTAGCCAGCTCGCCATAACGGTTTGAGCGTGCCATTTGTTTAGCTGAAGCCGGTCAGCCGCAGGCCACGCACTTGCCGGATGCTGCCTGTCTTGATGCTGCAATGGAGCGGCGAGTGCACTGGATAGAGGCTCCGTGGCGATGGCGTGCGCTTCCTCCGACGCGATAGCCGTGGACTGGAATTGTGGGTGAAGGCTACAGGTTCACTTCAAGTCGCGACTGATATGCCCGTCTTCCTCGCACAAGACTCGCGTTCTCATCTCGCACGGAACTCGCTGCGTCTTGATACAAATAGGATCACAGTTGAATTCGGTGCCGAAAAATCTGATCAGGATCATACGGTGGACCAAGGCGTCGATCCATGTGCTCCCAACGGCTCAGCTGGTCATCAAATCGATAGGGTAAACTTCAAACAAGATCGGTAGGGTAGCTAATAGTTTTTTAACTGCAGTTCGTATGGCAAACCTTGCTACTGGTCAGAGCTCACTGGCGCCAAATCACACGAGGCCTCCGATCGAGTTGTGTCGACCGGGTCGTTTCCTGCTCTCCATGCGCTCGTAAGGCGCCGGTCCACTCGCTTGATCGCTATTCTGCTTGGCCACACAAACGCAGATAGACAAGACAAAAGTAAGTTTTCGTCCATCGAAATACTGTATTACTACAATCGTTCAGCCGCAGCGACAAGCGATCAACAAAATGTGCATGCAAATCTATACCGGTGAGAAGACTTGCTTGTCCTGGGACCGGAAAGACTCCTTCTGCAAACACACAACATCAAATTCGGTCAGTTCTCCACCACACGATCGAAATGAGTCACGCAATTAAGGACCCACCTCGACAGGCGGGGGTGACGCGAGCTGGTTGTCCGGATTCGGGTCGCTCGTCAGTCCTTGGTAGTCAGGCTCTAGCGGGCCGCGCTCAAGCATCGCAGGCTGCACGTACATATTCTCGAGCACGCGTTCCAGGTCCGCCATTTGGCGAGACCGACGCGAGTCGACAATCACGGCTTGGTCCAAAGGCAGGTTCAGCGCAATCTTCGGGTAGCGCGTGCTCACGAACAGGTGGAACGCAAAGGTGACGAACGGCAGGATGATCGAGAACGTAGCCGGCAGCGCCACTTGCTTGGTGGCAAGCACGGACGCCATGATGATCTGCGCGAACATGAGCGCGCCGATGATGAAGCGGTACAGGGACGGGAAGTACGTGCCAGACGTCTGCGTTGAGGGGTCATGCACACAGAGCACTGCCCAACGGTACACAAAGTCCGATAGCACCAGGTACAGCAGTGCAAAGTAGTTCAGGATCGGTGCGATAGCACAGAACACGAGCACCAGCATCAAAACCAGATAGTACTCAGAAACTTGGTCCGACGCACTGAAGTCACCAGGGTGAGCCAGTGAGTTGAGGCCAAACCATGCGGAGGCACGCTCACGAGGCGTCAGCTTGGGCGCGAACACTTGGTAGATAGCAGCCTTCACAATTGGCGTCACACGCAACAGAACCAATGTCAAGTTGAGCCCCGTTCGGACCAGCAGGTATGTAATGAAGAAAGACGACTGCACAGCCACGGCATCACTAATAATGGTCAGCACAGCGCTCACATCTGTCAGATCCGTGTTGCCTGAGCCCATTACTGCGTCAATAACGGTACCACCGATAATAGGCAGCAAGAACGTCACGTAGATCTGGTAGATCACAAGCTTATTCAGCAGCGAAGCATCCACTTGAGATGCAAACGCATGGCCTTCGCGCTTGGACAGAATACCAAAGATAATCGGAGCCAACGCCGTCATGACGGACAGCATCAGCGGCGAAACCTGCTCCAGCAGTGACTTCACCCAAGGGTAATCCCGAATAACCTTGGCTAGCCACGCCCAGCTCTGCTCCAGCGATGACACCTTGGCAAAGGACACAACAATACCCGTAGGCACCGTCCAAAGCAGGATAATCGCGGTACTGAGACCCATCGAGATCAGGAACCAAGTGTCCTTGATGTTCTTTGACAGTCCAATGTTCTCCCACACGACATCATCCGCGTGAGCAGCTGGTTCCACGTGCATCTGAGTAGGGTTGGCGCTCTGCAGGATTTGAGTGCAGGACTGCGCCGCCTTCAAACTTCTGAAGGTCACAAATCCGGCTCCACGCATGATTCCGACCGCCTTCTTGTCCTGCTTCTTTAAGCTTTTGATGTATCTCGATTCCACTGCATCGACGTCCAATTCTTCGTCCTTGTACGCAAAGTTGATGCTCCTCACCGAGTCCATGTTCTGGTTAAACCCGTGCGTTCCGTCGTCACCACTGGATTCGACCAATTGGCTCGCAACCGCTGCTTGGTTGCGCAAAATGGATCGGACCTCCTTCTCCACCGCCGTGTTGAGATCCTTGAGTTGGTCTTGGTACAGTTCGACAGCATCCACTTGTTCTCCTCCCAGCATCTTGTCTCGCGTCATCACCCGCTCCCCAGTCAACGCACTCTGTGCCAACACGTGCTCGAGTTTGTTGCGAATCTTGACGCGTTCCTTCACGAGTTTCTCGAGATCTCCACACTCCAGTGCAACGTACACATGCAGCACAGATTTAGGAAACAGGAGCTCCAAGTAATTGCGCAGCGTTTGCTGCGTGCAGAGGTTGGGAGGTAGTCCATTGAGCACCACCGTGTACTGCTGTGTGTGTTTCCTGGACATAAACTCGTGTCGACGACGGATGTACTCTTGGTATTCTTGCCACAATAAGTAGCAGGTCGTAAGTGAGACCAAGTACATGGTGACGACTGTGAACCAGAACCTCCACATCTCGTCCGTGTCCAAGTGGGATAGTGTCATGCGGTACAGCGAGTCGAGAGTGTCCCGCTTGGCGTAGTAGTAGATGGGGAAGTTAGCGGCCGAGCACAGGACGCCCACGGCCGTCACCTTCTCGCAGAGTCGCAGGAACCGGAAGAAGAAGAGCGTGTCCATGCCGCATTGCTCCAGCACCTCGTCGTCACTGGTAAAGAAGAGCAGTTTCAGCCACCCAAACACTTTGGCGTCGTGGCATCTCGTCACCGTCCCGTTCGTCGTCTCGGCGTCGCTCTCTCGGCAGTAATAGGCGCGTTGCAATTTGACTCGCCCAACCTCAAAGGCCAACCAGCCGATGGCGCCGATCACAAAGTACACGCGCATGCCATCGACGATGGTGGAGGACGGCGTGAGGTCCTCGTTGGCGGCGTCGTCGATGACGCTCTCGGCTGCGCTGGCTGCGTCCGCCATTGGGTTTGAGCTTTAATTCCTCTGACGCACTTGTGCTGGACGTGGAGAATTGCAAAGTGGCTGGTTAGCGCTGGAACTTACCGCGGACAGGCGAGTTGGGTTTTGGTGGCTGAGTGGGCATAGACAACGGGGTTTGTAACAGCGGCATACAAAGAGCGAGTGAAAGATTGGCGGCTATTCTTAGAAAAGAGCCAGCAATGGCCTGCCGACACGATCGCCGGCTGTAACGGCGATATACACACGGGTTGCTGTGTGAGTTTTAACGTTAGAAGGCAATGGACTCGTGGTGGAGGGGAGTTAGGCTAGAGACGTTTAGACGGGAGCGTTCGGATCAGCCCATTATAGAGCGTCAGGTGACTCAGCGGAAGATCGTGCGCACAAACGCGAAATTTGGAAAAAGGATTTTAGATCTAGTTGCTGACGGGAAGGACGATCGATGTTCACGCCGCTAGATAGCCGACACCCACCACGGCGAGAGAAGAGAAGCGGGAGCGCTGCGTAGGGGTTATGTCATGCTGTGCGCGTAGCATTTGCTTCGAAGCGATCTCCTGTTGTGATGTTTGCACGACGCGTTCGCTTGGTTGCGACCGATGCCAAAGAAGACGAAGAACTTCTCCCTCCCAGTATCGCCAGAAAAACTCGCTCGCGTCAGTGGCTACCTTAGGTTGCTCCGTGTCGGCAGCTCTACTCGTCGAACAGTGCGGATCTTAAAGCTACGTCAATTCGCTGTTGACACACAAGACTTGAGTCTTGCTGCTGTGTCATGTAAAGCACCGCATTCACTGTCGGTTTGAAGCCAAGCTTTCCCGAAGAAATTATCTTGCAAAAGTCCTTACCACGGGTCCGTGCTGCAGATATCACGTGGTAGTTCAACAATTTTGACCACTCCACGCGGGACACTGCAGTACGGCACCACCACGAATACATGTACTAGCCAGTCAATAATAATGCATCAAACGCCGACTAGCAGTCACTGCTGCAGTGGTGGTCGTAACTTACGACCACCAAGTCAAGTCAAATGTACTGTAGCCATCCCATCCTCCTTCATAAAACTCGGTATCCATAATCAGATCTTCCCATCGCTAGCATGGACGACCTCAAGGTGACGCTGCTCTCCTCCCCTGCGCCGGACGCCTCCGCTCTCCCCGACGCGTCTCCGTCCTCTTCTCCGCCGCGTCGCTCTCCGCGCATCCGCGATTTTAAACTGCGCGGTCGACACTCGCTGCCCTCGTGGATGTACCCTCCTGAGGGCGAGACCCGTCGTCTTGTAGTGCCTCCTCACGCCATTCAAGCCACTCGCGAACGCCTCGAAGGCCCTCACGAACATTTGGGCGAATGGCCGTCCACTGCCATCTGCGGCAACGACATCCTGGCCAGCGTCCTGTACTCGTCGGGCATCGTGGCCGCCAAAGCCGGCAAACTCACGCCATTGGCGCAGACCTTCGTGGCGTTCGTGCTCTACCTCTTCCGCTCCATCTACGAGGAGGCCGTGACTGCCATACCCCTCAATGGAGGCTCCTACAACGTCCTACTTAATACCACATCAAAGAGAACGGCAGCGGTGGCTGCAACACTCGGCATCATCTCGTACTTGGCCACGGGGGTCGTGTCGGGCACCTCGGCCTTGAGATATCTCGATACCCAAGTGGACGTGAGTGTCGTGCCCGGTACAGTGACGCTGCTCTTTGCCTTTGCAATGTTGTCGATCATTGGCATTGCTGAGAGTGCTACCGTGGCGTTGGGCATTTTCATTGCTCACGTCGCGACGCTGACGCTGTTGAGCGGGTTCTCGTTGCATTATGCAGTGCAGCATCCAGACATTTTCTTGGCCAACTTGAAGACGGATTTCCCCAGTGTCAATGTAGCGGGCGAGGTGGTGAAGGGGAACTTGCTGACGGGCATTTTCTATGGCTATTCGTCGGCGATGCTGGGCATTACCGGGTTTGAGACGTCGGCACAGTTTGTGGAGGAACAAGCGCCCGGCGTTTTCAGGAAGACGCTGAGGAATATGTGGGTGTTTGCTACGTTTTACAACTTGTTGTTGTCCTTCTTGGCGCTGGCAGTGCTACCGTTGGAAGGACCTGGTGGGATATACAATGACAAGGACGTGGTGCTGGCCACGATGGGGCGTGTGGCAGCTGGAAAGTGGCTGGAGAGTTGGGTGTCCATTGACGCCTTTATCGTGCTGGCAGGGGGAGTGCTGACGTCGTACGTGGGCATCACGGGTCTTGTACGTCGTCTGGCGTTTGATCGAGTACTTCCGGCATTCCTCACGCACACTAACAAGTGGAGAGGCACGAACCACCACATTATCCTGCTGTTCTTCGCACTCCAGGCCAGTCTAGTGATTTTGCTTCACGCGGATGCCACGGTGCTTGCTGGTGTGTTTACATTTGCGTTCCTGGGTGTTATGGCTCTATTTGCCTTTGGATGTATGATGCTCAAGTTGAAGCGAGAAGATATCCCACGTGACGTGCACGCGCCGTGGTGGAGCTGCATTTTCGGTTTGATCATGGTGCTGCTGGGACTACTAGGCAATCTGCTGGGCGACCCAGCCATCTTTACGTACTTCGCTCTGTACTTCGTAGTATTTGCCTCGACAATGTTCATCATGCTGGAGCGCGTCTTCATTCTGCGCATACTGCTGTACATCATGCAACAGCTTTTTCCGTCTCGAGGTGCTTGCGATGGCGCTGTGGAAGATGTCGAGGCGGCAAAATCTCAAGCGAAAGCGAAAGACGGATCACGGACTGGAGCCAAGGGCGGACGCACCATCACAGCAGTGCTTCAAGAAATTCACCTTCCACCGATCGTCTTCTTTATTAAAACGCCCGATCTGCGAGTGCTCAACAAGGCCATCCTGTACGTGCGGAAGAACGAGCAGACGCACAATTTGCACGTGGTGCACGTGAGTGAAGATGCTGAGTTGGAAGAAGACAGCAACGCAGAGGTAACTGAAGCCGATGTTCAGCGCCGACAGCTTGAGAGGGAGAACGTGGAGGACATGCGTGAGATGACCCGCGTGTTTGACCTGACGTACCCGAAACTCAAGATCGACTTCGTGCATGTCTGCGGTTCGAGCTTCGACGCAGCTCTCGTCCACTGGCTTTCGGAGGAACTGCGTGTACCCCCGAATATGATGTTCATCCGGCAGCCGGGCACGAAGCACATTCACCAGGTTGCAGCATTGGGCGTGCGTGTCATCACTGGCTAGGAACTGAATGGATGTAAATATCTGTATCGATGATAAAGACACTTTCGCTTTAGTTATTCCGTGTCTGAATTCGTTTTTCAATCCCCGTCGCACACCACCGAAGACGAACTCTAGAACGTACAATCGATACCTCGATGACAACTAATGGTCCATTCGCTCGTATCAACCGGCAAATTGCTCGACTTCGCTTGGATGACGAATTGAAGATTCCGTCGCGAAGTGTGTGTGACGCGACAGTGGAAGAATGGAATGAGTTCCTGGAAAGCGACAACCAGGAGCTCAATTCATCCTACATGGAGTGGATAGACGGAAAAATCTACATCGTGGAGCTGCCATCTCCTGAGCACGATTACTTCGTCCTGGAAACAAACCTACTGGTATTTGGACATCCTGTTGTTCACAGATACCTAAAATGCCATAGCACAGCGTCTTTGCCAAGGCTCCACCGCAACCTGGTAAAATATGAAACAGATACTTCGTATGGCCCCAAACCGCCAGTGGGCTAACTTGCCACTCGGTGTCCCGAATTTCCAGGCTTGGCGAACTGTTGTGGTCGAAGTCGGGTATGCGATAAAATGGGGCAGGTCACCTCGATTGGAAGGCTCAGGGGTGGGCCAGTATTGCAGGAGTGCGGTACATCTTGTGTGTTGCAGTTAAAACTGAACTGGTGAGCGCGGAGTACAAGTTGTATACGGTCCAACAACAGGGCCTGACCAAGATCCTGAGCCTGTGGCCTCTCCCCTCACGTTAATAATGTAACGTGTCTGTAAACTCTGCACGCCGAGCTTGGTTCGTACAGTGCCAATCAGGGCCAAAGTCC
>AUWJ02017472.1:0-12903 GCA_000468175.2 Phytophthora cryptogea
TCGACTCAACCATCTCGCACCAGAACATCGACGTCTACCCGAACGGCACGGCTTGCGTCGAGAGTGTGGTCAAGGGCGAGCTCACGATCCACGGCCTGTGGCCCAACTACGACGACGGCTACGTGTCATGCTGCAACCCGAGCTCCACCGTGACGAACACACCGTACAATGCGGCCGACTTCGCTGCGGCCCAGAGCACCTTGCTCGCCACCATGGGCGAGAAGTGGGTGGACGCCACACAGGCCACCACGTACGACTCGCTCTGCGAGATCTACAACCACGAGTTCCAGAAGCACGGTCTCTGCTACGCTGCCAGCGGTGACGACTACATCTCGGCCGCCGTCACGTACTTCACCGCGACGCTGAACACGGCAGACCGCATCAGCGCGGCCACCGAGCAGATCAAAAAGTGGGCTGCTCAGTCCACGCCCCAGACGACTCTGGCGGAGATCGAGGCGTTGTACGACCACAGCGTCATGGTGCTTTGCTCTGCAGTGGACGGCACCAACCAACTGTCTGCTATCCGTACGTGCTACGAGAAGCCCACGAATATCTCAAACGAGGGCCCCACGACGCAGATCGACTGTGCTGCGGCCTCGGCCACCTCCACCTTCTCGGTGTGCTCTAGTTCCTCCCCGATTTTGCTGACGGCGTACACGGCGCCTACCTCGGCTTAAGCAGGCGCATGAAAATACCGATAGAGCGTACGTAGGAGCATTTCTGCTGGTATAAAGTTCAATGCAGCGTCAACGCAAGGTTTCCCGTCCCAGTTCATAGTCTCAGATGTTGTCGCAGTGGAAATGAAAGCCAAAGACGTACAAGGAACTTTCGTCGAGGTGCCAACTGCCGGATCCCTTTACTTTGATCACTTTCCCAGGTGAACCATGCGTCTAAGAAACTCTCTTCACAACCGAAAGTGCTACACAGGCGCAGCTTAGCTCTCGAATGATGGCGTCTCAAATGGCTTTGGTACGTGTTTCTCCATGGTATTCTTGAAGGACGTCGACTTGGTCCATTGACGGGTATTTGATGAGCAGAGAGGGTGTGGCTCCAAGTTGAAATTGTGTTCGCTGCAGCCTAGCACGCTTTCTCCAGTACTGCGCTCCCAGCTGAGCCACGGTCAAAAGGTGGGTAATATTTGTTGTGATGAATGCCTCAGGTTAATGCTGACTATGGTATTCATCGTGGTGGTATCACACGCAGCGATACTCGGCGTCATGGACTTCGGATTTGCTGAAGAAGTCGAAAAGCTCCATGGTGGAGTCGCCGCTGCCGTGGTGGCTCTTTAGTACGGCAGGACTGGTGGCAACAACACTTACGGTTGGTGCTGCGTGCCGCCTTACGCGAACCGGAGCGTCAACTTTGTACTGGAAGCCGCAGTTCATGCACTCGCCAAAGACTGAAAGCGAGTGGCAAGACGAGTTCGACGTGTATCGTGACTTTTGTGCTCGCTCGCAGCGCACTCCAATGGTACGCTTCGAGCTATGTTGCTCCAATATGCTAAGAGTATTAACGATTGTGTTCTTTGATAGACCCTGGAGGACTTCAAGCGAAACTACAAATGGGAATCGGCCCACCGCATGCTCGGTCAATTGACGGCACTTTCGTTCATAGGGCCACTCACGTACTTCGCTATGAAGGGCAAGATCCCGATCACAGCTCAGGCCCCACTAGCGCTCGTTGTTGGACTTGGAGCTACTCAGTTGTATATCGGTCGAGAGATGGTGGAGAAGAATGTGAAGTCACACCGTGGAAAAGACCAACACGACCGCAAACCGATGTTTGAAGGGGCTACGTTCTTCCTCCCGATCCATGTAAGTCGATGATTTTGTGTATCTGAGAGCCATATCTCTAATCTATCTGTGTTACATGTACTTATTGCCACGTGCAGTCGGCACTGTCATTGGCGAACTTCTCGCTTCTAGTGTGGACGGGGCTCGGAATCGTGTCACCAGTGTCAAGAGCCATCACGGTGCGTGGGCTCTTGACGCCAGGGGCTTTAAAAGAGATTGGCGTGGTCCGCAAGCACGTTGTGGCGTTGACCAGCCTGGCCGCTGGTACAATCTTCGCGGGCTCGTTAGTGGCGGAGATCGACGGTGGGCGGGAGTTCCAAACGTTTCCGAGAATGAACGGACATTGGATCCCGCACGGCATCTTCGAGCAGACGGTAATGCTTCGTGTTGTCCGAAACGTGAGTTGATCGTGCTAACGTTGTTTGTGCATATGTACCGCAGCCATGGTTGAGCAACTTTTACGATAACGTGGCGCTCGTGCAGTTCGACCACCGTTTGCTGGCGTTGGCCACGCTCGCAGCCTACACGACGGTGTTCATGAAGGCGCGCAAGCCGATCATCTGGTCGAACCTCCCGGAAGACGCCAAGCGCGCGTTGATGCTCGCCTTCGCTGCGGTGGGTGGCCAGGTACGCACGGCAATGTGTTCTCTGTGTGTGTTTCTATGGCTAACGTCCTCCGTTCAGGTTTTCATGGGCGCAACGATGTTGGTGAACGAAGTGCCGACGCCGCTGGCAATGGTGCACCAGGGCGGCGCGGCGCTGGTGCTTGGGTCGTCGCTTTGGGCGGTCCATTCACTGCGCTTTGCCCACCCTGGCGGTCTCATGGCCGCGGCCGTGAGTGCTGCCGCTACCAAGGTCATGTAGGCGACGATCTGTGACGCGCGCGAGTTGAAGTTGCCTTTTTCGTCGTAGCGGATTGGCTAATACGTTTTAATTTTCAACGAATGGGATTGCATCAAGTGCGTGTTTTTTTGCATTCCTTTTGGGCCAATGAAAAGCAGCTTATTCCGGTGAATACTTACCTGCAGACGAACGCCTCGTGTTTGGCATTCATCGACTCGCGTCGGAGGGACCAACACCAGAACATCATGAACCAATATGTCGACCACACGCTCCTCAAGGTGCGATTCAATTGGTGCAATTGCAATTGCCATATAGCTGCAGACTTCGTGACTGATCGGATCCTTTTGCAACAGGCCGACGCTCAGCCGAAGCAAATCAAGACCTTGTGCCAGGAAGCGGCCCAGTATTCCTTCTGCTCCGTGTGCGTCAACTCGTCGTACGCGTCATTGGCCCGCAAGGTGAAACGCACTGCAAATGCATTGCTGTTGGAGGACTATTGCCTGTAAGATACTTTTTTTACTGACTGCACTGCATTTCCAGACGCTGGACGCGCTCAAGGACAGCAGCAAGTCGCACGTGAAGGTTTGCTGTGTCGTGGGCTTCCCACTCGGCGCAGCCACGACCGCCACCAAGGCGTTTGAGGCCCAGCAGTGTCTGGATGCTGGAGCGGAGGAGATCGACATGGTCATCAACGTGGGAATGCTCCTGGCCGAGGAGTACGACTTTGTGTTGCGCGACATCTGCGCTGTCGTGACCGTGTGCAAGGAGCGTGGCGCAGTCAGCAAGGTGATTCTCGAGACGGCGCTCCTCAACACGGAGCAGATCCGCAAGGCCAGCGAATTGGCAATCGCTGCCGGTGCCGACTTCATCAAGACGTCCACGGGCTTCTCCACGCGCGGTGCGTTTTGTAGCTGTGATGACATGCGGAAAGCATTGCGCTCGTAGACTTATCCGATTGATTTGCAGGTGCCAGCGAGGAAGACGTGAAGCTCATGGCGAGCATCGCCAAGCCCGCCGGCAAGCAGGTGAAGGCCAGCGGCGGCATCCGCTCGGCCGCCGACGCCGACAGAATGGTCGCACTTGGCGCCACGCGTCTCGGCACGAGCGCCGGCGTCAAGATCGCCCAGGGTCAGCTGAGCACGGACGCGTACTAGAAGCTAAACCACTTTGTTGAAACATGGCTACATTTTGATATCGTATTTAGTGTTGTGGCCGGACAAGTGTTCCAAACGCTGATTACGTAACTTCAAAATGCTATGGAATGTGTATGGTATGTTTTGAATGGGACAACTTGACTGGGACAAGTACACAACAACTGAGCTCATAATCCATTTCGACATCCGTGACGCACTTGAATACCGAGACCGCCATGTTCACGGGCATCATCGAGGAGATCGGCACGGTCGTGTCCATGCAGGAGCGCGACAACCTGCTGCTGTGGAACGGAGAGCGCGGGACGGGCTTTGAGCTGGTGGTGCGCGTGACGGTGGCGCTCGAGGGCGCGTACCTGGGCTGCAGTATCGCCGTGAACGGCACGTGTCTGACCGCCACGCGCATCGACGCAGACCGCGTGGCGTTCGGCGTGGCGCCCGAGACGCTGCGCCGCACCAACTTGGGCGAGCTCAAGGCCGGCGACAAGGTGAATGTGGAGCGCAGCATGGGCGTGGACGCGCGCAACAGCGGCCACTTCGTGCAGGGTCACGTGGACGGCACGGGCTCCATCCTGTCCTTCACGCGCGAGGACGACTCGCTCTGGGTCAAGATCTCGACCGCGCCCGAGATCCTGCGCGACATCGTGACCAAGGGCTACATCGCCATCGACGGCACGAGCCTCACGGTGTGCGACGTGGACCGCACCAACGGCTGGTTCTCCATCATGCTCATCTCGCACACTCAGAACCACATCATCCTACCGCTCAAGATGGTCGGCGACCGTGTAAACCTCGAGCCTGACGTGCTGGGCAAGTACGCGGCACGCTCGATGGGCGGCGTGCTCGAGCGGGTGGATGCGCTTGAAGCGCAGCTGAAGTTCACCAAGCGCGTCACGGCAGGACTCGCTGTGGTCGCTACTGCGCTGGTTGTGGCACTTGGCATTCGGAAGTGAATCGGTAGCTAGGTGCTTTCCATCTCTTCAATACACGCAGGCTTCTTGTTGATATGAGCGAGGACTGCAGGCGCATTAGATTATCCTTCAAAAAGACCGCGGCATTATTCTGCACTCGAGCTAACTACGTCTCCATTTTCGGCTGGAAGATGCCGCCGGCAAGCAGCAGGTTACGCGGCGTAAAGTGCACACGGTACATGGGCGTTTGCTTGGACCGCAGTGTCTTGAGTAGGAAGCGCGAGGACGGCAGCTCCTGTACTGCCCCTGGTCGCACCATGGGCACGGGCTTCACAAATCGGCTTCGGCCGGGAAGCTGCGTCTCGTTCGATACGCTATCGTCCGATGTATTCACGTGCAAGTCTGACATTGCATCAGAAAGCGTCGAGTAGGTCGTGGGCTTCTCGGTGAGCGCCTTCATATCCCAGAGACGCACCGTGGAGTCC
This sequence comes from Phytophthora cryptogea, assembly GCA_000468175.2. Classification (NCBI taxonomy): domain Eukaryota; phylum Oomycota; class Peronosporomycetes; order Peronosporales; family Peronosporaceae; genus Phytophthora; species Phytophthora cryptogea. The sequence goes on from AUWJ02017472.1 coordinate 5,184, forward strand.
ATACCACCACTTGCTAGAATGGAGCTTTCCTGGCTAAAGTCGAGCGAGGTTACCATGGCCTTGTGGCCCATAAGCGTCTCCAATCGCTTGCCGGCCTGCAGGTCCCAGATATTAATGTACTGGTCCTCACCTGAGCTTGCAAGATACCGGCCATTACGCGAGAACGCAAGACACTGCACTCCGCGGAAATGGCCTGTAAATACACGCACGCACTTGCCTGACTGTACATCCCAGAGCCGAACGGTCTTGTCGCTAGAGCCTGTAGCCAGGTAGTTGTGATTCGGGTGGAACCGAACACAATCCACATCCGACAAATGGCCGGCAAAAACGCGGAGGGGTGTCATGTGATCGGTACTCCATAGTCGCGCTGTCCGATCCATTGAGCAGGTGGCAAAATAGTATCCAAGCGGTGCAAACGTGACGTCCCAAACTGGAGCACCCTGGTGCGAGCGGTACACCACCAGGTTGCTCTTCGCAGCTAGACTCCACAAACGCACTGTCGAGTCAGCTGATGCCGTAAGAGCGAAACGATTATCAGGTGAAAAACTGGCCCCGTACACAGCGCTAGAGTGTCCTCGCAGCACAGCCATTTTCTCATCATCTTCCGCCTCATTGTATGACGGTCCTGCGTTGCCCTGGTAAGCGGATCCTGTGGCCGTTCCTAGAGGTTGATCGTCATTGCGCCACACACGAAACGATGCGTCATCGCAGGCAGCACCCACCATAGTTACGTCGTCACTGAAGCACATGTTGTTGATATGTGTTGCCGAGTTCAGCAGCGTAAAGCATAATGCCGATGGTAGTGCGCTCCGACTCACTGGTGCACGCACTCGAATATCCTCTAGAACGTGCTCCTTCACTGTCGCAGGGACGCGCAGCACAAGCTTCTCCATTACTTCTGCATTGAACGCGTTTTTCCGATCGGGTATCGGGCCAACCTCTTCCAACAGCTCCTTTTTCTTCCCTGTTGACCCGTCATTTGATAGTTTTACTCGCTTGTGGCTTCGCTTCACATCCGTCGCAGCCGTCGATGATTTTCCCTTATCACCTGTCTTCGAACTGTCAGCACCCTTTTTATCCCCATCAGCCGCATTGCCAGTAGATACAGCAACTCCATTCGAAGTTGCGCAGCCTTCTTTTCCAGTTGCAGAGCCATCTTCTTCGTCCTCTTCCGAGGGATCATGGACTTTGCGCTCAGGTAGCACTCCCCAATTGACGGGAATTGCGTTCAAATCTTGCACTGTGTGACCACCTACAGCTCCTCCGATGCCGCCGCCGGCAGCACGCACCATGTAATCAACGTCATAGGCACCCGTTGTCAATGGCATTGCAATTTCACTCTCACTAGGGTGCTCTGACGAGGCCACTGCCTGTGCGAGCTCGTCGGAGGTCTTGTATCCACTAGCGGCATCATCCTTTGGCTCCAAATTATTCAGTACGGCGGGAGTAGCTGCATCCTGGAGCTGCTGAATCTGTATGCCGGGTTGGTTCGACGTCACCACGAGGTTCACACGCTCATTCACAATCGAAAGCAGCAGGAAGAGCCGCTCCTGGCTCAGAAATGTGTTGAGCAGCTCGAAAGACAGCAAACTCATCTCCACATTAAACTTGCTGTGCAAAACCTCGCGCGCATATTCGTTCTCGCGCAAATGTTGCGAAGAAAATACAAGACTGAGCGTGCGCAGCTCCTCCAAGTGCAGTCTTGTGTGATCTGGCGAATACTGGTGGAAAAACTTTCTTCCTGCTTCGACAAATCCCTTCGACAGTAGCTCTAGAAAGCAGTGTACGAAGACTGGAAAAGCCACAGCGTGCAGCTCGCTACGGTACATATCCAACGAATTGCAGATCCAGTCCAGCAGTTTTCCGTACGCTTCGTCATAAGCTTCCGGGTTTCCTCCCGTCAGCCCGTAGAACAGCTGCAACGCCACAAAAATACCAATACAACAGTCAGCAGCGGAAAAAAACTTTATCTCATCTCCTGAACAGCTACAAGTGCCGTTCTTTATGGCAGCAAGTAGCTATTATATAGTAGAAGCAGTACCAACCCCCAAAGCTTCAATCAGCATTGCCGTTGCAACGTACCAAGTGGTTTGCAGTGCAGGCTTCAGTGGTCAAACCCAGTTGCCGCGCGTACTTATCCAGACTGGCGTCTTCTATCCTGTCCCCGAGCATTCGTCGTCGCTGCTCGCCTGTAGCTTGCGCTGACACCTCTGGAAGTTGATGCCCCACCTTCGAAACGTGATACCCTCTCGACTGCAGATACTTGAGCAGCATTTCGTCCATGACGGAGGCGTTGGCATCAGATCTCGCAGGGTCGTCCAGGGACCGCAGCGCCGCGACGGCATGTGCGCGACCGGGGGACGCGAGGGACGATGCGGTGGGGCGAGGAGAGGCCCCGTGACCCGCGGGCGAGGCGAGCGACGGCATGGAACAGCGACCTCTTCCTTCCACGAGAGCAAAAGACAGAGTGAGGGTCGTATGGTGCCGCCCCCTGGTGTGCTGAAATGATTGGTATTTGTTAAGGTGTAGTCCGTAAATAGGTGTGTTATACATGAGTTATGCCCATGACAGTCTTTGATCGGGATGGCGCTAGTGCAGGAGGTGCTGCTGCTTGTGGCTGCGTGTGTGTCCTGCACGGGCTGCGGCTTCTTGCTGGCAGCGTGGAAGCACGTGGAGGCGCCCAACTACGTCAGTCGCCGCATCGTCACGTCGCTGGGGCTCGCGGGACTCGTCACCGCCGTCGCCTTCGCCATGTGCGTCACAATTTCTGATTCGGAGGCAGGACGGAAGCGTTAACGCGTTCTCCTGCTGCAATTATGCGATTCTTTTTGGTGGTTTTAGGTCTTTGGTGGTCAATGGGTTTGGACAGAACTACCGACAACACGAGGGACTGTGCTATGCCCAGGCGTTGACGTTGCAGTACTTTTACTTGGCGTCGTACCTCTGGACGGCCTGCTTCGCCTTCCACCTCTATCAGATCATCGTAAAGAGGTGCGTTTGGTACTGAAATTGTTTTGTGGATCTGTTGTAACTGATGGTTATGTTTGTAACCCACAGGAACGAGTATCCGGAAGAATTTTTGAAGATTTATCGCGCTGTTGGGTGGGGGCTGCCTGGACTGGTGCTCGTGTACTTGGTGCTGCGTCAGTTGACCGGGCATCTTGGAGTGGGTGGAGCCGACCGCCGATGGTGCTGGATTGCAGTGCACTCTACACATGAAGAAGCAGGAGAAGACCCGCTTGTTTGGAGACGGGAAGGAGCGTGGCAACAACTTCTGCTGTTTTACGTGCCCGTCCTCTGTGCCTTCATCTTCAACGTGGGTGTGTATCACAGGATACTTAAGTTCTTGTTCATGGATCCCATGGCGTCTCGATTTCGGGAGAAGGTGAAGATTTACCTCGGCATCTTCTTCTTGTGCTCAATCTGGGGAGTTATAAACCGACTCGTGCAGTTCTTCCGTGTCAACCATACGCCCAACGAGTTCCTCAGTGTGATGGAAAGCATCTGCGACCCGTTACAACCGCTCTTGAATGCGTTGGCGTACGGCACGAACAAACAGGCCTTCGAAGCGTACAAGGAGCGATTATGTCCTGGCTGGATCTACTCTTCGCTGCCATCTTCCGATGAAGAGGGGTCTTCCGGTATTGACGACTCGCCGTTGTTGGCTCAATCCATCGACCGTGGGGACGAGAACTCGCCACTAGACCCTCTAGACCGCGAGTTCGGCCACTATTTTGACCGGCGCACTCCTCGGAGCAAGTCACGACGCCAAACAAGGAGATAAAACAAAGATGTGGCAAAGCTGGATGACAACAAACAAATGGGATCCAACAAAAGGAGTGGCATTCGAATGCTCACTTAATTAGGTAAACGCAGGTTATAAAGGAATGGCACTAGAGCTAATCACCTTCCGACCTCTGTCCTGTTCTGCCTCCTGACGCCTAAGTAGCCGAGTTGTTCCTACTGGAGCTTGGCCAGCTCTCCTGACCTAAAAGAGCGAAGGTGAAGCCGCAGCGTTTCCAGCTCGGGGCTGCGTGCCGTGCTCGGCTTTCACCTTGAGGTAGAAGTCCTGCTCAACACAAATACAACACAATCGTTAGCTCACCAGATCCATCTTCTCAGCATGGCCATATCTTTCGACGTACCCAGATGTATTTCCGCTTGTTGGCGTCTTGCAAGAGCTTGACGACCTCCGGCACGAGCTCCAGCACCTGCTCAGGCGAGAACTTGCTGCTCAGGTACGTGACGAACTGGTCGTCCGTGCAGCGGTTCTGGCCGTAGTCCTTGCAGCTTGTCTTGAACTCGTCCACGCCGGCAGGGCCGGAGATGCCTTCAATGAGGCGCAGCACGCGGTCGTACACGACCTGCACGTCCGGGCCGACGGCAGCAGCGGGCATGCGGTCCGTGAAGGGCGACATGAGCTTCTGCTTGAGGTTCTGCACGCCTCCAGAGGGCGGGATGCTCACCACGCGCTGCAGTGCGTCGTACAGCTGCGAGGCGGCGGCAGGCTGGTCCACGGCGCCCGTGAGGATCTCGGTGGGTGTGATCTCGCGGCCGTAGAACTTCTTGTTGATGTCGGCGCGCGCCATGATACCCGAGCCCTGCAGCCCCACGCCGCCGAACAGGCCCTTGCTGTGGCTGTACGTGTAGTTGGGGGCGACGCCCGAGGCGCTGAAGTTGGCGTTGGCGCCGGCCGCGCGTCCGTACGGACCGGCAGCGAACTCGAGGTTGGCGCCGGCCGAGAGCTGGCCCTTCTGCATGAAGCTCTTGACGGCCAAGTCCGAGTTGAGGATGATCATGAACTCGATCATCTGCGCGCCCATCTCAGCGCCGAAGCCCATGCCGGCCGTGCCAATGGCGCTGGGGGCCGACCAGCGGCCGTCGGGCAGCTTCGAGATGACGACGCCCGTGCCCACTTTGCCCGTCCAGATGAAGCCGGCCTTGACGACCGTGAGGAAGGCCAGGCCCTTGGCTTCATGCAGGAGGTCGATGGGGATGCGCTTGTCCTGCTCCAGCGACGGGTTGAACAGGTGCTCGAGCGTCTGCTCCGCCGCGCGGATGGCGCCTTCCATGGTCGTGATCTGGTCCGTCATCTTCGTAAGGGGGAGAAAAGAGATCTGAGACTTGAGTCGCTGGTTCTGTTGTGCGTCTTTCGAGTCAAACGCTATGCTGGATTTTGTATGTCGCAGGCGATTGGTGCAGTCATTTCGAGACGATCTGACATGATCATTCCTCGATGCTTATGCGCCTGATGATGGGGTTGCAGTTCTCGACGAGGAGTGAACATTTGGCTTCATGGGAATATATTGTACGCTGCTTAGATCCGCATCCGCGCGAGGTAGTCGCCCAAAGTCGGCGTGTTCGTGACCTCCAGCATGGCCTGGCCCAACTGCTCGTAGTCCTTCCGCTCGTTGTACATCTGCGCGCTGATGCGCACGTAGAGTTGGCTCTGGAACGGCACCACGCGCACCACGATGCGATACCGGTCGTCCAGGAAGTCCATGATGGCGTCGCACAGCGGCAGCGCCTCGTCATGCGACATCGGAGTGCCTTCCGAAGTCGTCGGCCACTCCACGGGAATGCGCACGTTACATACGAACGGCGCGCGCTGCCACGCCGGCAGGAGCTCGTTCGTCTTCCATGTCGTGGCCAGGTAGTTGCCGGCCCAGTCGATCAGCGACTTGTTGTGCGCGAACACGCGGTTTACGCCCACACTTTCGTAGAAGTCCAGTGCCGCCACGATCGTCAAGAAGTTGGCTTCGTCGCGCGTGCCCTGGATCGCAAACTCCTCCACGAAGCCTTGACCGTACGCTAGGGACGTCACTACAGGACGCACAGTATTCTGGTATGGCTTGCTCACGTGCAGGAACGAACAGGACTTGCAACCGAAGAGCCACTTGTACGCTGTGCCCACGTAAAAGTCTGCGCCCAGCTCGTTCAAATTCAGAGGCAGCTGGCCCGGAGCACTCGCACCGTCCACCAGAACGGGGATATTACGCGCGTGGAAAATCGGGATGAGCTGCTCCAGTGGCAGCACGAAACCCGTGGTGCTGGCAATGTGGTCCAGCACAGCAAGCCGCGTGTTTGGCGTGATCGCGTCCACAACCTGTTGCACTAACACGTCGTAGCTTTCAATCGGCAACTCGACGTCCACGACCTTGAGCTCTACGAACTCCTGCGTGCAGTAACAAAGATGACGCAGCGTATTGAGCACCGCCGAGTCTGTAGAACGAACGGCAGACAACCACAGTACAGTCAGCCTTCATGCAGCATCAGGAAGACGCTCTATCCACCCAATTCGCTAGTAGAACGTACATGTAAGATTCAGACACAGCACTTCGTCGTCGTTCTGCAAGTCCAGCGACTGGAGCACTGCGTTCATCCCCGTCGTGGCATTGGTCACGAAGACCAAGTCTTCTGCGTCCGCGTGGATGAAGCGCGCGAGCTGCTTGGCCGCTTGGCGCAGCATCACGGGCACTTCTCGACGCAAGAACCGGTCCGGGTTCATCTCCAGCTTGTTGACAAAGTGGGCCTGCGCCTGCATAACTGGCTTGGGGGCCACGCCGTACGCGTTGTGGTTGAGGAAGATGGCGTTGGGCTCGAGGTTGAAGACGTTGCGGCACTCGCGGCCCAGCACGACGTTGCGCAGGTAGCAGCGACTGTCGGGCCACAGCGTCGTCATGTCTTGGGGGTATTGGTGCTCTGTAGGCTGTTGCTGTTGTTGCTCTGTCTGTTGTGCGGGTCCTGCAGCTGTCGACGGCTTGGCGCTCACTGTGGCGGAGGGTTCTGTCAGCGCCGAAGGAGCGACGGGAGTAGACGCCATTTTCATTGGGATCTGGGGCGAGATCGCAGGCGAGAGAGGGGTCAATCGAGAGCTGAGATGCGGGGGGAGCTGCTCGTGTGGGCGAGGAAGAGCGGGGGCGCGTGTGGAGCAAGGTGTCGGCACTGACGTCCAAGCAGACGCAGCGACGCAGAGCCTTTTCGACTTGTGACGACGGCGCAGGTTCTATCTCGCGCGAAATGGGCGCGCACATAGTGGAAGCAAGTGAGGGTCTACCATTTTGGGCTCGTCGTTTGGGTCGCCGATTTGAAAAGGGCACCTGAATGGGTCGCTTCAAGTCATATAGCAGGGCTCGGGCATGACGTGGCCGCCCCATTGGCTGGCGCACAAGCCGTCGGTAATCGGCACGCTTACGACTCGTTTTCGTGTGCACTCGGCCCATCGATGCAGCACCCGCAGCATGTCGACGAGTGATCGGCGAGACGGAAGGCGTCTCGGGTTCCCCTCGAAGACCCGTCAGGGGACCTTGGAGGACGCTTTGTCATGCGTGACTGATGGCCAGTCATTCGTGCGGGACAACTGATATATTTGTCTTCCAAGGTATATCCACTTTGGGCGGTGAGTAGATATCGCAGGGAATAGTCAACGCAGCTTAAACGTCAAAATCGATAGTCGGTATCCATTCGTATTTGACAGGGTATGGACTGTGCAGAGGCGACATAACGTTGAAGTTTACGCTGACTCAGCAGTATCCGCCGCAGTAGTTATCGTTGCCTGGGATCCTCGCTGGACCCACCTTAACCTCGATCGCGCGCAGCGAGCCGTTCTTCCTGGCCGCCTCAGGGCCGTCCTTCCAGAGCAAATCGTCGTGTGAAGTCACAGCCTCCAGGAAGAAAAGCTGGTGCTTGCCCTTGGCGTCGGTGCCCAACTGACACGCAA
>AUWJ02017473.1:0-12903 GCA_000468175.2 Phytophthora cryptogea
TCGACTCAACCATCTCGCACCAGAACATCGACGTCTACCCGAACGGCACGGCTTGCGTCGAGAGTGTGGTCAAGGGCGAGCTCACGATCCACGGCCTGTGGCCCAACTACGACGACGGCTACGTGTCATGCTGCAACCCGAGCTCCACCGTGACGAACACACCGTACAATGCGGCCGACTTCGCTGCGGCCCAGAGCACCTTGCTCGCCACCATGGGCGAGAAGTGGGTGGACGCCACACAGGCCACCACGTACGACTCGCTCTGCGAGATCTACAACCACGAGTTCCAGAAGCACGGTCTCTGCTACGCTGCCAGCGGTGACGACTACATCTCGGCCGCCGTCACGTACTTCACCGCGACGCTGAACACGGCAGACCGCATCAGCGCGGCCACCGAGCAGATCAAAAAGTGGGCTGCTCAGTCCACGCCCCAGACGACTCTGGCGGAGATCGAGGCGTTGTACGACCACAGCGTCATGGTGCTTTGCTCTGCAGTGGACGGCACCAACCAACTGTCTGCTATCCGTACGTGCTACGAGAAGCCCACGAATATCTCAAACGAGGGCCCCACGACGCAGATCGACTGTGCTGCGGCCTCGGCCACCTCCACCTTCTCGGTGTGCTCTAGTTCCTCCCCGATTTTGCTGACGGCGTACACGGCGCCTACCTCGGCTTAAGCAGGCGCATGAAAATACCGATAGAGCGTACGTAGGAGCATTTCTGCTGGTATAAAGTTCAATGCAGCGTCAACGCAAGGTTTCCCGTCCCAGTTCATAGTCTCAGATGTTGTCGCAGTGGAAATGAAAGCCAAAGACGTACAAGGAACTTTCGTCGAGGTGCCAACTGCCGGATCCCTTTACTTTGATCACTTTCCCAGGTGAACCATGCGTCTAAGAAACTCTCTTCACAACCGAAAGTGCTACACAGGCGCAGCTTAGCTCTCGAATGATGGCGTCTCAAATGGCTTTGGTACGTGTTTCTCCATGGTATTCTTGAAGGACGTCGACTTGGTCCATTGACGGGTATTTGATGAGCAGAGAGGGTGTGGCTCCAAGTTGAAATTGTGTTCGCTGCAGCCTAGCACGCTTTCTCCAGTACTGCGCTCCCAGCTGAGCCACGGTCAAAAGGTGGGTAATATTTGTTGTGATGAATGCCTCAGGTTAATGCTGACTATGGTATTCATCGTGGTGGTATCACACGCAGCGATACTCGGCGTCATGGACTTCGGATTTGCTGAAGAAGTCGAAAAGCTCCATGGTGGAGTCGCCGCTGCCGTGGTGGCTCTTTAGTACGGCAGGACTGGTGGCAACAACACTTACGGTTGGTGCTGCGTGCCGCCTTACGCGAACCGGAGCGTCAACTTTGTACTGGAAGCCGCAGTTCATGCACTCGCCAAAGACTGAAAGCGAGTGGCAAGACGAGTTCGACGTGTATCGTGACTTTTGTGCTCGCTCGCAGCGCACTCCAATGGTACGCTTCGAGCTATGTTGCTCCAATATGCTAAGAGTATTAACGATTGTGTTCTTTGATAGACCCTGGAGGACTTCAAGCGAAACTACAAATGGGAATCGGCCCACCGCATGCTCGGTCAATTGACGGCACTTTCGTTCATAGGGCCACTCACGTACTTCGCTATGAAGGGCAAGATCCCGATCACAGCTCAGGCCCCACTAGCGCTCGTTGTTGGACTTGGAGCTACTCAGTTGTATATCGGTCGAGAGATGGTGGAGAAGAATGTGAAGTCACACCGTGGAAAAGACCAACACGACCGCAAACCGATGTTTGAAGGGGCTACGTTCTTCCTCCCGATCCATGTAAGTCGATGATTTTGTGTATCTGAGAGCCATATCTCTAATCTATCTGTGTTACATGTACTTATTGCCACGTGCAGTCGGCACTGTCATTGGCGAACTTCTCGCTTCTAGTGTGGACGGGGCTCGGAATCGTGTCACCAGTGTCAAGAGCCATCACGGTGCGTGGGCTCTTGACGCCAGGGGCTTTAAAAGAGATTGGCGTGGTCCGCAAGCACGTTGTGGCGTTGACCAGCCTGGCCGCTGGTACAATCTTCGCGGGCTCGTTAGTGGCGGAGATCGACGGTGGGCGGGAGTTCCAAACGTTTCCGAGAATGAACGGACATTGGATCCCGCACGGCATCTTCGAGCAGACGGTAATGCTTCGTGTTGTCCGAAACGTGAGTTGATCGTGCTAACGTTGTTTGTGCATATGTACCGCAGCCATGGTTGAGCAACTTTTACGATAACGTGGCGCTCGTGCAGTTCGACCACCGTTTGCTGGCGTTGGCCACGCTCGCAGCCTACACGACGGTGTTCATGAAGGCGCGCAAGCCGATCATCTGGTCGAACCTCCCGGAAGACGCCAAGCGCGCGTTGATGCTCGCCTTCGCTGCGGTGGGTGGCCAGGTACGCACGGCAATGTGTTCTCTGTGTGTGTTTCTATGGCTAACGTCCTCCGTTCAGGTTTTCATGGGCGCAACGATGTTGGTGAACGAAGTGCCGACGCCGCTGGCAATGGTGCACCAGGGCGGCGCGGCGCTGGTGCTTGGGTCGTCGCTTTGGGCGGTCCATTCACTGCGCTTTGCCCACCCTGGCGGTCTCATGGCCGCGGCCGTGAGTGCTGCCGCTACCAAGGTCATGTAGGCGACGATCTGTGACGCGCGCGAGTTGAAGTTGCCTTTTTCGTCGTAGCGGATTGGCTAATACGTTTTAATTTTCAACGAATGGGATTGCATCAAGTGCGTGTTTTTTTGCATTCCTTTTGGGCCAATGAAAAGCAGCTTATTCCGGTGAATACTTACCTGCAGACGAACGCCTCGTGTTTGGCATTCATCGACTCGCGTCGGAGGGACCAACACCAGAACATCATGAACCAATATGTCGACCACACGCTCCTCAAGGTGCGATTCAATTGGTGCAATTGCAATTGCCATATAGCTGCAGACTTCGTGACTGATCGGATCCTTTTGCAACAGGCCGACGCTCAGCCGAAGCAAATCAAGACCTTGTGCCAGGAAGCGGCCCAGTATTCCTTCTGCTCCGTGTGCGTCAACTCGTCGTACGCGTCATTGGCCCGCAAGGTGAAACGCACTGCAAATGCATTGCTGTTGGAGGACTATTGCCTGTAAGATACTTTTTTTACTGACTGCACTGCATTTCCAGACGCTGGACGCGCTCAAGGACAGCAGCAAGTCGCACGTGAAGGTTTGCTGTGTCGTGGGCTTCCCACTCGGCGCAGCCACGACCGCCACCAAGGCGTTTGAGGCCCAGCAGTGTCTGGATGCTGGAGCGGAGGAGATCGACATGGTCATCAACGTGGGAATGCTCCTGGCCGAGGAGTACGACTTTGTGTTGCGCGACATCTGCGCTGTCGTGACCGTGTGCAAGGAGCGTGGCGCAGTCAGCAAGGTGATTCTCGAGACGGCGCTCCTCAACACGGAGCAGATCCGCAAGGCCAGCGAATTGGCAATCGCTGCCGGTGCCGACTTCATCAAGACGTCCACGGGCTTCTCCACGCGCGGTGCGTTTTGTAGCTGTGATGACATGCGGAAAGCATTGCGCTCGTAGACTTATCCGATTGATTTGCAGGTGCCAGCGAGGAAGACGTGAAGCTCATGGCGAGCATCGCCAAGCCCGCCGGCAAGCAGGTGAAGGCCAGCGGCGGCATCCGCTCGGCCGCCGACGCCGACAGAATGGTCGCACTTGGCGCCACGCGTCTCGGCACGAGCGCCGGCGTCAAGATCGCCCAGGGTCAGCTGAGCACGGACGCGTACTAGAAGCTAAACCACTTTGTTGAAACATGGCTACATTTTGATATCGTATTTAGTGTTGTGGCCGGACAAGTGTTCCAAACGCTGATTACGTAACTTCAAAATGCTATGGAATGTGTATGGTATGTTTTGAATGGGACAACTTGACTGGGACAAGTACACAACAACTGAGCTCATAATCCATTTCGACATCCGTGACGCACTTGAATACCGAGACCGCCATGTTCACGGGCATCATCGAGGAGATCGGCACGGTCGTGTCCATGCAGGAGCGCGACAACCTGCTGCTGTGGAACGGAGAGCGCGGGACGGGCTTTGAGCTGGTGGTGCGCGTGACGGTGGCGCTCGAGGGCGCGTACCTGGGCTGCAGTATCGCCGTGAACGGCACGTGTCTGACCGCCACGCGCATCGACGCAGACCGCGTGGCGTTCGGCGTGGCGCCCGAGACGCTGCGCCGCACCAACTTGGGCGAGCTCAAGGCCGGCGACAAGGTGAATGTGGAGCGCAGCATGGGCGTGGACGCGCGCAACAGCGGCCACTTCGTGCAGGGTCACGTGGACGGCACGGGCTCCATCCTGTCCTTCACGCGCGAGGACGACTCGCTCTGGGTCAAGATCTCGACCGCGCCCGAGATCCTGCGCGACATCGTGACCAAGGGCTACATCGCCATCGACGGCACGAGCCTCACGGTGTGCGACGTGGACCGCACCAACGGCTGGTTCTCCATCATGCTCATCTCGCACACTCAGAACCACATCATCCTACCGCTCAAGATGGTCGGCGACCGTGTAAACCTCGAGCCTGACGTGCTGGGCAAGTACGCGGCACGCTCGATGGGCGGCGTGCTCGAGCGGGTGGATGCGCTTGAAGCGCAGCTGAAGTTCACCAAGCGCGTCACGGCAGGACTCGCTGTGGTCGCTACTGCGCTGGTTGTGGCACTTGGCATTCGGAAGTGAATCGGTAGCTAGGTGCTTTCCATCTCTTCAATACACGCAGGCTTCTTGTTGATATGAGCGAGGACTGCAGGCGCATTAGATTATCCTTCAAAAAGACCGCGGCATTATTCTGCACTCGAGCTAACTACGTCTCCATTTTCGGCTGGAAGATGCCGCCGGCAAGCAGCAGGTTACGCGGCGTAAAGTGCACACGGTACATGGGCGTTTGCTTGGACCGCAGTGTCTTGAGTAGGAAGCGCGAGGACGGCAGCTCCTGTACTGCCCCTGGTCGCACCATGGGCACGGGCTTCACAAATCGGCTTCGGCCGGGAAGCTGCGTCTCGTTCGATACGCTATCGTCCGATGTATTCACGTGCAAGTCTGACATTGCATCAGAAAGCGTCGAGTAGGTCGTGGGCTTCTCGGTGAGCGCCTTCATATCCCAGAGACGCACCGTGGAGTCCATACCACCACTTGCTAGAATGGAGCTTTCCTGGCTAAAGTCGAGCGAGGTTACCATGGCCTTGTGGCCCATAAGCGTCTCCAATCGCTTGCCGGCCTGCAGGTCCCAGATATTAATGTACTGGTCCTCACCTGAGCTTGCAAGATACCGGCCATTACGCGAGAACGCAAGACACTGCACTCCGCGGAAATGGCCTGTAAATACACGCACGCACTTGCCTGACTGTACATCCCAGAGCCGAACGGTCTTGTCGCTAGAGCCTGTAGCCAGGTAGTTGTGATTCGGGTGGAACCGAACACAATCCACATCCGACAAATGGCCGGCAAAAACGCGGAGGGGTGTCATGTGATCGGTACTCCATAGTCGCGCTGTCCGATCCATTGAGCAGGTGGCAAAATAGTATCCAAGCGGTGCAAACGTGACGTCCCAAACTGGAGCACCCTGGTGCGAGCGGTACACCACCAGGTTGCTCTTCGCAGCTAGACTCCACAAACGCACTGTCGAGTCAGCTGATGCCGTAAGAGCGAAACGATTATCAGGTGAAAAACTGGCCCCGTACACAGCGCTAGAGTGTCCTCGCAGCACAGCCATTTTCTCATCATCTTCCGCCTCATTGTATGACGGTCCTGCGTTGCCCTGGTAAGCGGATCCTGTGGCCGTTCCTAGAGGTTGATCGTCATTGCGCCACACACGAAACGATGCGTCATCGCAGGCAGCACCCACCATAGTTACGTCGTCACTGAAGCACATGTTGTTGATATGTGTTGCCGAGTTCAGCAGCGTAAAGCATAATGCCGATGGTAGTGCGCTCCGACTCACTGGTGCACGCACTCGAATATCCTCTAGAACGTGCTCCTTCACTGTCGCAGGGACGCGCAGCACAAGCTTCTCCATTACTTCTGCATTGAACGCGTTTTTCCGATCGGGTATCGGGCCAACCTCTTCCAACAGCTCCTTTTTCTTCCCTGTTGACCCGTCATTTGATAGTTTTACTCGCTTGTGGCTTCGCTTCACATCCGTCGCAGCCGTCGATGATTTTCCCTTATCACCTGTCTTCGAACTGTCAGCACCCTTTTTATCCCCATCAGCCGCATTGCCAGTAGATACAGCAACTCCATTCGAAGTTGCGCAGCCTTCTTTTCCAGTTGCAGAGCCATCTTCTTCGTCCTCTTCCGAGGGATCATGGACTTTGCGCTCAGGTAGCACTCCCCAATTGACGGGAATTGCGTTCAAATCTTGCACTGTGTGACCACCTACAGCTCCTCCGATGCCGCCGCCGGCAGCACGCACCATGTAATCAACGTCATAGGCACCCGTTGTCAATGGCATTGCAATTTCACTCTCACTAGGGTGCTCTGACGAGGCCACTGCCTGTGCGAGCTCGTCGGAGGTCTTGTATCCACTAGCGGCATCATCCTTTGGCTCCAAATTATTCAGTACGGCGGGAGTAGCTGCATCCTGGAGCTGCTGAATCTGTATGCCGGGTTGGTTCGACGTCACCACGAGGTTCACACGCTCATTCACAATCGAAAGCAGCAGGAAGAGCCGCTCCTGGCTCAGAAATGTGTTGAGCAGCTCGAAAGACAGCAAACTCATCTCCACATTAAACTTGCTGTGCAAAACCTCGCGCGCATATTCGTTCTCGCGCAAATGTTGCGAAGAAAATACAAGACTGAGCGTGCGCAGCTCCTCCAAGTGCAGTCTTGTGTGATCTGGCGAATACTGGTGGAAAAACTTTCTTCCTGCTTCGACAAATCCCTTCGACAGTAGCTCTAGAAAGCAGTGTACGAAGACTGGAAAAGCCACAGCGTGCAGCTCGCTACGGTACATATCCAACGAATTGCAGATCCAGTCCAGCAGTTTTCCGTACGCTTCGTCATAAGCTTCCGGGTTTCCTCCCGTCAGCCCGTAGAACAGCTGCAACGCCACAAAAATACCAATACAACAGTCAGCAGCGGAAAAAAACTTTATCTCATCTCCTGAACAGCTACAAGTGCCGTTCTTTATGGCAGCAAGTAGCTATTATATAGTAGAAGCAGTACCAACCCCCAAAGCTTCAATCAGCATTGCCGTTGCAACGTACCAAGTGGTTTGCAGTGCAGGCTTCAGTGGTCAAACCCAGTTGCCGCGCGTACTTATCCAGACTGGCGTCTTCTATCCTGTCCCCGAGCATTCGTCGTCGCTGCTCGCCTGTAGCTTGCGCTGACACCTCTGGAAGTTGATGCCCCACCTTCGAAACGTGATACCCTCTCGACTGCAGATACTTGAGCAGCATTTCGTCCATGACGGAGGCGTTGGCATCAGATCTCGCAGGGTCGTCCAGGGACCGCAGCGCCGCGACGGCATGTGCGCGACCGGGGGACGCGAGGGACGATGCGGTGGGGCGAGGAGAGGCCCCGTGACCCGCGGGCGAGGCGAGCGACGGCATGGAACAGCGACCTCTTCCTTCCACGAGAGCAAAAGACAGAGTGAGGGTCGTATGGTGCCGCCCCCTGGTGTGCTGAAATGATTGGTATTTGTTAAGGTGTAGTCCGTAAATAGGTGTGTTATACATGAGTTATGCCCATGACAGTCTTTGATCGGGATGGCGCTAGTGCAGGAGGTGCTGCTGCTTGTGGCTGCGTGTGTGTCCTGCACGGGCTGCGGCTTCTTGCTGGCAGCGTGGAAGCACGTGGAGGCGCCCAACTACGTCAGTCGCCGCATCGTCACGTCGCTGGGGCTCGCGGGACTCGTCACCGCCGTCGCCTTCGCCATGTGCGTCACAATTTCTGATTCGGAGGCAGGACGGAAGCGTTAACGCGTTCTCCTGCTGCAATTATGCGATTCTTTTTGGTGGTTTTAGGTCTTTGGTGGTCAATGGGTTTGGACAGAACTACCGACAACACGAGGGACTGTGCTATGCCCAGGCGTTGACGTTGCAGTACTTTTACTTGGCGTCGTACCTCTGGACGGCCTGCTTCGCCTTCCACCTCTATCAGATCATCGTAAAGAGGTGCGTTTGGTACTGAAATTGTTTTGTGGATCTGTTGTAACTGATGGTTATGTTTGTAACCCACAGGAACGAGTATCCGGAAGAATTTTTGAAGATTTATCGCGCTGTTGGGTGGGGGCTGCCTGGACTGGTGCTCGTGTACTTGGTGCTGCGTCAGTTGACCGGGCATCTTGGAGTGGGTGGAGCCGACCGCCGATGGTGCTGGATTGCAGTGCACTCTACACATGAAGAAGCAGGAGAAGACCCGCTTGTTTGGAGACGGGAAGGAGCGTGGCAACAACTTCTGCTGTTTTACGTGCCCGTCCTCTGTGCCTTCATCTTCAACGTGGGTGTGTATCACAGGATACTTAAGTTCTTGTTCATGGATCCCATGGCGTCTCGATTTCGGGAGAAGGTGAAGATTTACCTCGGCATCTTCTTCTTGTGCTCAATCTGGGGAGTTATAAACCGACTCGTGCAGTTCTTCCGTGTCAACCATACGCCCAACGAGTTCCTCAGTGTGATGGAAAGCATCTGCGACCCGTTACAACCGCTCTTGAATGCGTTGGCGTACGGCACGAACAAACAGGCCTTCGAAGCGTACAAGGAGCGATTATGTCCTGGCTGGATCTACTCTTCGCTGCCATCTTCCGATGAAGAGGGGTCTTCCGGTATTGACGACTCGCCGTTGTTGGCTCAATCCATCGACCGTGGGGACGAGAACTCGCCACTAGACCCTCTAGACCGCGAGTTCGGCCACTATTTTGACCGGCGCACTCCTCGGAGCAAGTCACGACGCCAAACAAGGAGATAAAACAAAGATGTGGCAAAGCTGGATGACAACAAACAAATGGGATCCAACAAAAGGAGTGGCATTCGAATGCTCACTTAATTAGGTAAACGCAGGTTATAAAGGAATGGCACTAGAGCTAATCACCTTCCGACCTCTGTCCTGTTCTGCCTCCTGACGCCTAAGTAGCCGAGTTGTTCCTACTGGAGCTTGGCCAGCTCTCCTGACCTAAAAGAGCGAAGGTGAAGCCGCAGCGTTTCCAGCTCGGGGCTGCGTGCCGTGCTCGGCTTTCACCTTGAGGTAGAAGTCCTGCTCAACACAAATACAACACAATCGTTAGCTCACCAGATCCATCTTCTCAGCATGGCCATATCTTTCGACGTACCCAGATGTATTTCCGCTTGTTGGCGTCTTGCAAGAGCTTGACGACCTCCGGCACGAGCTCCAGCACCTGCTCAGGCGAGAACTTGCTGC
Source organism: Phytophthora cryptogea (assembly GCA_000468175.2). Lineage (NCBI taxonomy): Eukaryota > Oomycota > Peronosporomycetes > Peronosporales > Peronosporaceae > Phytophthora > Phytophthora cryptogea. The sequence goes on from AUWJ02017473.1 coordinate 9,418, forward strand.
TCAGGTACGTGACGAACTGGTCGTCCGTGCAGCGGTTCTGGCCGTAGTCCTTGCAGCTTGTCTTGAACTCGTCCACGCCGGCAGGGCCGGAGATGCCTTCAATGAGGCGCAGCACGCGGTCGTACACGACCTGCACGTCCGGGCCGACGGCAGCAGCGGGCATGCGGTCCGTGAAGGGCGACATGAGCTTCTGCTTGAGGTTCTGCACGCCTCCAGAGGGCGGGATGCTCACCACGCGCTGCAGTGCGTCGTACAGCTGCGAGGCGGCGGCAGGCTGGTCCACGGCGCCCGTGAGGATCTCGGTGGGTGTGATCTCGCGGCCGTAGAACTTCTTGTTGATGTCGGCGCGCGCCATGATACCCGAGCCCTGCAGCCCCACGCCGCCGAACAGGCCCTTGCTGTGGCTGTACGTGTAGTTGGGGGCGACGCCCGAGGCGCTGAAGTTGGCGTTGGCGCCGGCCGCGCGTCCGTACGGACCGGCAGCGAACTCGAGGTTGGCGCCGGCCGAGAGCTGGCCCTTCTGCATGAAGCTCTTGACGGCCAAGTCCGAGTTGAGGATGATCATGAACTCGATCATCTGCGCGCCCATCTCAGCGCCGAAGCCCATGCCGGCCGTGCCAATGGCGCTGGGGGCCGACCAGCGGCCGTCGGGCAGCTTCGAGATGACGACGCCCGTGCCCACTTTGCCCGTCCAGATGAAGCCGGCCTTGACGACCGTGAGGAAGGCCAGGCCCTTGGCTTCATGCAGGAGGTCGATGGGGATGCGCTTGTCCTGCTCCAGCGACGGGTTGAACAGGTGCTCGAGCGTCTGCTCCGCCGCGCGGATGGCGCCTTCCATGGTCGTGATCTGGTCCGTCATCTTCGTAAGGGGGAGAAAAGAGATCTGAGACTTGAGTCGCTGGTTCTGTTGTGCGTCTTTCGAGTCAAACGCTATGCTGGATTTTGTATGTCGCAGGCGATTGGTGCAGTCATTTCGAGACGATCTGACATGATCATTCCTCGATGCTTATGCGCCTGATGATGGGGTTGCAGTTCTCGACGAGGAGTGAACATTTGGCTTCATGGGAATATATTGTACGCTGCTTAGATCCGCATCCGCGCGAGGTAGTCGCCCAAAGTCGGCGTGTTCGTGACCTCCAGCATGGCCTGGCCCAACTGCTCGTAGTCCTTCCGCTCGTTGTACATCTGCGCGCTGATGCGCACGTAGAGTTGGCTCTGGAACGGCACCACGCGCACCACGATGCGATACCGGTCGTCCAGGAAGTCCATGATGGCGTCGCACAGCGGCAGCGCCTCGTCATGCGACATCGGAGTGCCTTCCGAAGTCGTCGGCCACTCCACGGGAATGCGCACGTTACATACGAACGGCGCGCGCTGCCACGCCGGCAGGAGCTCGTTCGTCTTCCATGTCGTGGCCAGGTAGTTGCCGGCCCAGTCGATCAGCGACTTGTTGTGCGCGAACACGCGGTTTACGCCCACACTTTCGTAGAAGTCCAGTGCCGCCACGATCGTCAAGAAGTTGGCTTCGTCGCGCGTGCCCTGGATCGCAAACTCCTCCACGAAGCCTTGACCGTACGCTAGGGACGTCACTACAGGACGCACAGTATTCTGGTATGGCTTGCTCACGTGCAGGAACGAACAGGACTTGCAACCGAAGAGCCACTTGTACGCTGTGCCCACGTAAAAGTCTGCGCCCAGCTCGTTCAAATTCAGAGGCAGCTGGCCCGGAGCACTCGCACCGTCCACCAGAACGGGGATATTACGCGCGTGGAAAATCGGGATGAGCTGCTCCAGTGGCAGCACGAAACCCGTGGTGCTGGCAATGTGGTCCAGCACAGCAAGCCGCGTGTTTGGCGTGATCGCGTCCACAACCTGTTGCACTAACACGTCGTAGCTTTCAATCGGCAACTCGACGTCCACGACCTTGAGCTCTACGAACTCCTGCGTGCAGTAACAAAGATGACGCAGCGTATTGAGCACCGCCGAGTCTGTAGAACGAACGGCAGACAACCACAGTACAGTCAGCCTTCATGCAGCATCAGGAAGACGCTCTATCCACCCAATTCGCTAGTAGAACGTACATGTAAGATTCAGACACAGCACTTCGTCGTCGTTCTGCAAGTCCAGCGACTGGAGCACTGCGTTCATCCCCGTCGTGGCATTGGTCACGAAGACCAAGTCTTCTGCGTCCGCGTGGATGAAGCGCGCGAGCTGCTTGGCCGCTTGGCGCAGCATCACGGGCACTTCTCGACGCAAGAACCGGTCCGGGTTCATCTCCAGCTTGTTGACAAAGTGGGCCTGCGCCTGCATAACTGGCTTGGGGGCCACGCCGTACGCGTTGTGGTTGAGGAAGATGGCGTTGGGCTCGAGGTTGAAGACGTTGCGGCACTCGCGGCCCAGCACGACGTTGCGCAGGTAGCAGCGACTGTCGGGCCACAGCGTCGTCATGTCTTGGGGGTATTGGTGCTCTGTAGGCTGTTGCTGTTGTTGCTCTGTCTGTTGTGCGGGTCCTGCAGCTGTCGACGGCTTGGCGCTCACTGTGGCGGAGGGTTCTGTCAGCGCCGAAGGAGCGACGGGAGTAGACGCCATTTTCATTGGGATCTGGGGCGAGATCGCAGGCGAGAGAGGGGTCAATCGAGAGCTGAGATGCGGGGGGAGCTGCTCGTGTGGGCGAGGAAGAGCGGGGGCGCGTGTGGAGCAAGGTGTCGGCACTGACGTCCAAGCAGACGCAGCGACGCAGAGCCTTTTCGACTTGTGACGACGGCGCAGGTTCTATCTCGCGCGAAATGGGCGCGCACATAGTGGAAGCAAGTGAGGGTCTACCATTTTGGGCTCGTCGTTTGGGTCGCCGATTTGAAAAGGGCACCTGAATGGGTCGCTTCAAGTCATATAGCAGGGCTCGGGCATGACGTGGCCGCCCCATTGGCTGGCGCACAAGCCGTCGGTAATCGGCACGCTTACGACTCGTTTTCGTGTGCACTCGGCCCATCGATGCAGCACCCGCAGCATGTCGACGAGTGATCGGCGAGACGGAAGGCGTCTCGGGTTCCCCTCGAAGACCCGTCAGGGGACCTTGGAGGACGCTTTGTCATGCGTGACTGATGGCCAGTCATTCGTGCGGGACAACTGATATATTTGTCTTCCAAGGTATATCCACTTTGGGCGGTGAGTAGATATCGCAGGGAATAGTCAACGCAGCTTAAACGTCAAAATCGATAGTCGGTATCCATTCGTATTTGACAGGGTACTGACTGTGCAGAGGCGACATAACGTTGAAGTTTACGCTGACTCAGCAGTATCCGCCGCAGTAGTTATCATTGCCTAGAATCCTCGCTGGACCCACCTTAACCTCGATCGCGCGCAGCGAGCCGTTTTTCCTGGCCGCCTCAGGGCCGTCCTTCCAGAGCAAATCGTCGTGCGAAGTCACAGCCTCCAGGAAGAAAAGCTGGTGCTTGCCCTTGGCGTCGGTGCCCAACTGACACGCAA
>AUWJ02017474.1:0-10486 GCA_000468175.2 Phytophthora cryptogea
CGTTCAGCCAACGCGAGCTCTTCGTCCGTCAAAACACTGTAGTCCCAAGTCGTGGCCGTGTACAAATTCTCGAACGAAGGTTTACTCATGAGCGCCTCGTGTTTTCCTCGCATTATTTCTGCTGCTCAAAGTAATGGGCTGACCATGTTGCTGTCGTTCTACAACGGGCAGTGACAGCATCTGCATCCACAACTACTACAATTCGCTCTGGGAATGGGTCACGGGCACCGATGCGACGCCAGGACGCGCCTTGATGAAGATTAGCGTTTTTCGCAATCGATATGCGGATACCGTCGCGCTGAGCGTGTTGCCAGGGATGGTGGTCGTCGACTACAATGGACAATTGCTACGGAAGACAACCACACTCGGCAAGAAATACTGCGGTCTCCACGACTCGTGTTTCCTCATGAACGTCAATTTGGCGGTCGTCGTTGCTGCATTTTCAACTGCGCTCGGATTCGTTGCGTTGTCTGCTTCGTACTTGGTACAAAAGCATTATGCGAAAACATTGACACCGCGCGTTCAATCCACTGTCGTCGTGCCAAAGACGACGAAAATTCGCGCCAAAGGAGCAGCCACGTTAAGTCTAACTGCGCCAAAGCTACTGAAGCCTGCCACGAAATACCAGCCGAACGAGACGACCAAAGACGACAAGGAGATTTCTCTCACGACGTTCGAGAGACATTGTCTCGGCTCACCATTCACGAGATTGTTCAAAGACTGCGACGACTTTGCTTGCGTAACGTATATGGGGAAACGATACACCAGCGTCGAAGCTCTGCTGCTCACAGGATATTTATTCTACGGACAGCACGTGTACCAGGCTGGATCAGTGGTGCTTTTGCTGCGCACGTTCAACGTGCTGCTCATCCGATGGTACATGCATCCTCAAGAAGGAACACTCACCCACACATTGTCCTGCACGTGGTTTGCTGCCAGTGCAGAGAACTACAAAATCTCTGAAGCCGCTCCAGTAGCTTAGTCAAGCAGTACAAATTGCTTTCACATTGCTACTTAGACATCGAAATGAACTGATCCACAGCATTTTCAAGGCACTGGAGTTGCTTCCTCTAACCAGTAGCATTCTACACTCGCATGATACCAAGTACAGGACTGCGCGTGCGAGACTCTGCCTTTCGTGGGGTCGACGTACCAGCGGATAAGTAGCACGTTGAATGTCCTCAACAACTTTCTAGGTAGCAATCGAGCAACGAGGAGTAAGACAACCGACGAAGCCTGGTAAATGTGCTCTCCGTAGAACAAATACCCCGTTAGCAAGAGCGCCTCGACGCTCGTGCAGTGTTTGTCTTGGTAGCTTCTGTATGCAAAGTCGCCGCAGTCTTTGAACAGCTTGGAAAAAGAAGACCCAAGACACTGCAGCTCGAAAGTGGTTAGCGGAATCTCGTTGTCGTACGGCACCACGTTGGACAGGGACACGCCCGATCTCCTGCCTAGTGTTGGAAGTGCCTCTGGTCGGATAATTGCCGAGTGGCGTGGCAAAATGGAGAGCAGCGACGTCGTTCGTCTTGAAGTTTCTCCATCGTTTGCCCACCGACCATGACTTCTGCGATTTACGTACCCTGAAAGTTGTTGGGGTTGGCAGAATCCCTTTTGAACGAGAAACGAAGTAGTAGCTGCAACGAAACCCAGTCCGGTAGATAGAAGAGCGATGCCAATGGCCAAGTTGACTTTCATGAGGATGCACGAGTCGTTGAGGCCGCAGTATTTCGCGCCTCGTTCCGTCGTTTTCCGTAACAATTCCCCGTTCCAGTCCACTACAAAGCCCAAAGAAGTCACGCGGATGGAATACAAGAGCAAAGCAACACAAGTCGTGATGACAACTTGCATGGTCTCCCAAGTGAGTCGGAAGTACCGATCCAACTGCTGTTCACCCGATCGAGCCTTGGCCAAGTTGATGAATGAGTACGAGAAGGCAAAGAAACTAAGCACCAGGTTTGCCAACGACTCCAGCGATAACGTCCCCGTCGCGAGGCCCAAGAAGTACAAATCCGAGTTACGTGCGAGATGATACGTGACTTGGGCCAAGTAAAGCACTTGCATCCGTCCATTTTGACAGCGATACGCCCAGATCTGCGTCAGAAGTACCGATTGCTTGTGGCTCATGATCTGGTACAAACTGATCACACCCATGAGTAGCATTTGCAGCACGACCATCCCTGGTAACACGCTGATCTCGACGGTATCAGCGTATCGATTGCGAAAGACGTTAATGTACTCGGCAATGCGTCCTTCAACGTTGGGATCGATGTCACTTACCCACTCCCAGAGTGAGTTGTAGTAGTTGTGAACACAAACGCTGCTGATCGAGCAGACTGGGATGTCGTCTGGTATTTGCACTATGAGACCATAGGACTCCCAGCGCTTGATGGGCGTACACGTTTCCTCAATGTACACTCCTGTAATATTCACTTCTCGAACGCGACACCCAGCGTAGTAACCATGAAACAGAGATTGGATGACGGTGGTGGCTGGATGAACCGTGTTTTGAGCTGGCACCGTTCGAGACACGGCTGGTAAACTGCTTTGGAATTCGTACGGGAACTGCTTCAAAAGCGCCGGCACAACCGCAAGTAGATCCTCACCGCCAGTTGCTAAGGCCAGTTTTGGGCCGATAATGTTGTCATTCGAGACTGCAGGTCGGCACTCGGTGTACTCAGGAAACACATTAAAGTCGGCGGCAGGAATCGACGAGTAGTCGAGACTGTTCTTGATCATTTGGAACTGGAAAAGCCGGAGCAGCGCCATGATGGCCCACTTGGTCTCGCATTTGTTCTTCAGTTCGATCCCTTTCTTGAGTTCGGCCAGCATCTGAGGAGCGACTGAAAGCTCCAGTACAGTGATGACTTGTAAAATTTCTTGTCCCGTGGCGGTGATGACGACGTTCGGAGATCCCCATTCATTGATTCCACTGGTACAGATCGCACCGCTGGCGTCGAGTGCCTTTCCAAGTTCTACTGCCTCGTCACTCAGTGCACTGGAATTCCACGACGTGGTCGTGAACAAACTTTCAAACGTGGGTTTGCTCATCAACGCCTCGTGGTTGAATGCGTTGGCTTGGAACAATGCTCGAAGACACGGAGCGTAGCATGGCCCACAGCCTCCAGTCATGACCAAATCCATCTCGCTGAAGGCGAAGTAGCTGTCCTTGGCCTCGATGAAAAACGTACCAGTGGTGAGGTAATTGGTGTACGTGAAAACCAACAACAAAGTGATCGGCGCCACGACGATACGCCCCACGACAGCTAACCACGCCCCAATGACTGCTGGGCGTAACTTTGCCCGCCACGTTTGCTGCTCTTTCAGCGCCTTCTGCTCCTCGATGTACACAACGGACCAACTTGACCGCTTATCTGTCGGATGGTGGTGAGACCACATTTTCCAGAACTGAAGCAGTCGGAACCAAGACGCAGCGATGAAGAGAGGACCAAGAGCTTGGACATTAATGTCGCCCGAGTCAGTTGGTGGCGATGGCGAGCTCATCAAACGCCAAACACTCGCGAGTGTCCCAACCGACTATCTTGAGCCTTGAAATCGCCACTCCCTGTCCGTCAACGACACGGACGCTAGCTGAAATAGCTTCCAGCATCGCCGTGACTTGGTCGCTCCTCCAGGAAGACAAGAGCATCACGCGTTGAATTCTTCTTACGCTATCGGTCTTGGCATCTTTTACAAGCAACGTCCTGGACGATTTGGCTGAAAGACTCGCTGCTGGCAATCAGGTTGGAAGTGCTGATGATAACGCGCTCGGTCGCTTGGGAACCCGTGCAATTGGGACTCGCAACGTGTCCGGCGTGATGTGGTGGGCCACGACTCGCTTTGATGGTGGTTGAAGCACGATGAAGTCGTTGGCGTCCATCGTACTCGCGAGTCTCTTCCCAGAATTCATTCTCCAATTCACCACCGACCCAGCTACACCTCACTCCAGCACACACCTCCTTCCACAATGCAGAACCCCTCGTTCGTGCTTGAGAAAGTCGACGTGGTCAAGTACGAAGACCGACCCGTGCCAGAGCTAAAAGACCCGCACGACGTCCTCGTGAATGTCCGCTACACTGGCATCTGCGGCAGTGACGTCCACTACTACACGCACGGCAGCATTGGCAAGTTCGTGGTGACCAAGCCCATGGTGCTGGGCCACGAGTCTTCCGGAGTGGTGCATGCCGTTGGCTCGGCCGTCAAATCGCTCAAACCGGGCGATCAAGTGGCAATGGAGCCGGGCGTTCCGTGCCGCCGCTGCGTCCGCTGTCTTGAAGGCAGCTACAACTTGTGTCCCGAAATGGCGTTCGCCGCCACGCCGCCGTACGACGGCACACTGGCCAAATTCTACGTCATGCCCGAGGATTTCTGCTACAAGCTGCCGACCACCGTGAGTCTTCAAGAAGGCGCCATGCTCGAGCCCACCGCCGTGGCCGTGCACTTCTGCCGCATGAGCAAAGTGCAGCCGGGCAATAGCGTCGTCGTCTTCGGCGTTGGGCCTGTGGGCATGTTGACTTGCAAAGTTGCAAGCGCTTTCGGAGCCATGAAGGTGGTCGCTGTGGACGTGAATGACGCGAGACTTAAGTTCGCCCAGCAGAACGGAGCCACGCACGTCTTCAAGAGCAAGACGGACGTGACGCCGCAACAAATGGCCGAAGAGATCATCGCGGACTGCGAACTTGGTGACGGCGCAGACATTGTCATTGATGCCAGTGGAGCGGAGGTCTGCATCCAGACGGCCATCTACGTCGCTCGTACGGGAGGTGCCTTCACGCAGGGAGGTATGGGCAAGGCGGACATTTCGTTCCCCATTGGCATCATGTGCAGCAAGGAACTGCATGTCACCGGCAGCTTCCGATACTCTGCAGGCGACTACCAACTCGCGCTCGACCTGATCGCCACTGGTAAACTCAGCGTCAAGGAGCTGATCTCGAGCACGGTCTCATTTGAACAAGCCGAGGAAGCGTTCAAGAACGTCAAGCGCGGCAACGGGATAAAGTGGCTCATTGAGGGGCCCAAGAACTGAGGCAACAAGTGTCTTGTGAAGCTGCAAATCGTTGCCATTACTTGTTGAATGAATTCATCGTTCCTCTTTTTCCACTACTCGTTCTTGTCACTTACTTGCCGGTGCCAGCCACTGCAACAGACTGCGCTGCAATTGACGTCGACGTCGAATGCTCCAGGTTCGGCACGGCGATGACCACCGAGAGATGGCACACGTTAGCGCAGAAGACCAGCCACGCCTGCTTCTCCTTCGGCGAAGGCTTGGCCGGCGACACCTTGCCCACCTCAAGGTGACGTCGGACGCCATCAGCACCGCAATACAAGAGAGAAATGGGAGGCTGCTCGTTCACCTTCTTGCGACGCTGCTGCTCCAGCCAACGCTGGGCCTGGTGCGCTCCCATGCCGAAATTCTGACTCGTGTATTGCGTGCGCTTGCCCAGAGCTCGTACGAGACGAGTGCGCACCACCGATTCCAACTCATGAACGCTGCGCAGACTCATGAGGTCCAAGTACACAAACGCTGGCGACGCGGACGATGAACCTTTGTTGTTGCTGATGTGATCGCACTGAGTAGACACCTTTCCAGCTGCAGCATCCGTAGTCTGAACAAAGCACTTGATGCTGCGCTTGTCCTGGCTCACCAGCAAACGGCTAACAGCATCCACTCCAGGTCGACGCAAACCGCTGTGGCCGAGCATCACGGTGGGGCTGTAGAACGCGGGGCGGAACTTCGTAGCGCGAGCAGCCCAAGGAAATGCGTCAGCATCTGCAGGAAGCGATGCCGGCTTTGAGCTCGATCCATCTGCTTGCTGCAAGTATTGGAACGCCTCACGCTCGAGCTCTTCTAGAACCAGAGGCGGCATGTCTGCGAGTAACTTTTCTTTTCGGGTCAGCTGCTTTCGCTTCTGAGGAAGCATCGTTCGAACGCTTCCGGACATGGGCGAGATGTGCAGTGTGGCAGGCGCTGATGCAGCACTTAGAGTAGCTCCCGGTGTGAGTCCGCGGATGGCGATAGGCGTGAACGCCGCAGAGTTCCAGCTTACTTTGCAGCTTGCTGGTGTCTCAGTGTTAATCTTCTGGCGCTTAGCACCTTCGTTCGCTCCTTCCGCAGGACGTTTATTGCTATTCACGTCGGTAGTTAGACCACTTAGGACATCGCTGCTGGTATTAATGCGCGACGGAATAGTCGGAGTGGCACGAAAAACGGTATGAGTATTCGCATCGACCGAGCTGGTAGACGTCGTCGGCGACCACGACTCCGGCTGAGTGTCTTGAGTGCTTGCCATGACGGTGTCTTGCGTGCTAGTCTGCGATTGCTCCACTTGGCTGGCCGGTGTTGATTGGTTCTGATGCTTGTCCAAAGACATCACAGCGTCAACGGGCTCGTCACCAGATTTCTGACCGGCACCCGTCTCATGTGGGCTCTTTCCTGCACCGCTAGGACGAGATCGGCCGGCGTTGGGACTCCCCGCAGCTCCAGTAGATCCATTTGTGGCGTTAGCACCGCCGCTATCCGTGTCAGCGTCGGTCATGGACACATCTCCATCCACCTCTGCTGTAGCTTGCGAAGTCTTTGTCTTGGTCGACGCTTGGTGTCCCGGGCGTGAACCACGAGTGTCCACCAATAGGTAGCTGGGCGCGGAGTCTCCAAGGCCGTCATAGCAGCGTGGCTCCGGTAGAGCGAGGAACCGGCGCCAACGCGCAAGTCCCAGTTCTGCATCGCTCCGTGCTTGAGCTTCCGTCACCCGCAGCGCTTCGAGTCGCGCAGTGAAGGTCGCGGTACTGGCACTCAGAATGCGTTTCGCCTCGGCATCATCAACATCGCCCGTCGTCTGCCGCAGTTGCAGCTCCACCATAGCATGACGCTGCACGCACTGACGGATGAGATCCACGGGCCGCGCCGCGTCCGAGGCGTTTGCCACACGCACCGCGTACTGGTTGGGCACGATGAGCACGTTGTCGTCCGCGAACATCCTCACACTCAGCAACTGGTTGCCGTGTCCACGAGGCTCCGTCTCCTCTGCCGAAATGACGACCCCCCAGTAATTGGCGGCATCGGGGGCGGCGGCCTTGGCACTGGACGGCAGCAACGCGTTGCTGAACTCGAGAATCAGCACCACGTCGCCCGCTGCGAGACGAAGACGCAGCGAGTTGCTGGCGTCCGTGCTGCTGGTGGGGGACGTCGTGGTCTCTTCGTCGTGTCTTGGACACACGAACAAGTTGGTCGGGTCCAGTCCTCCGTCCGTGGTCGACGTCTGTCCGGCGGCGCCGCTACCTCTCGGACAGCGCAAGTGGGTCATGTGATGGCATACTTGGCAGCTCTTGCACCTGCGCATATCTGTCTCCTGGCCGCCACACGTGACGCACGTGTGTCTCGGACACACGAAGCCTGCGTGGACGGTCTCGTCCTGCGCGTCCGGCAGACACTGTTCATGGTAGAAGTAGCCACAATTGAGCACCGAGCACTTGCGCATGCCATTGGCTGCGTGGCCCAGGAAGCCGCAGCTCTGGCAGCGATGCAGTCCACGCAGACACTGCGCGCATCTCCAGTCGTCGGCCGCCTGCTTCTTCTCGGCCACTGAGAGGGGCGAGCCCGTCGCTGGGGCCTGCAATTGTTCCACGCAGTTCTGATGCGCCGCTCGGGCGCAGCTCCCTCTGCAGTGGAGCAGGCCGCGGCCTCCGTTGCCACACAGGAAGCAGCTGGACGGGAAGAGCGAGACGCTGGGCGCGGCCGCTTGCACGCGCGCGGCGTTGCGCTGTCGCTTGCTCTTGTGGCCGTCAGCGGTGTCTTCGTCCTGCGCATCCTGTGGCTCGTTGACGCGCGCGCACTCGTGTTCGTGGAAGGAGATTTCGTGTGGCAGGGCGGAGGCCGCGTACACGTGCAGACAGCGAGAACAGTGCGCGGTGAGGGTAGGGGACGACGGAGGAGACGCAGGCGCAGTGGAACACGACGCCACGTGCAGCGCGAAGGCCGCGGAGGCCGCCGGGAAGACCTCGAGACACACGGGACACGACAGCGAGTCCGCCATGGGATCAAATGGACGAGTGACATGCCGGATGATAGGCTCGGTGAGTTTGGTGTGACTTCCATGAAGTTGGTGGAGAGGTGGTGTGTGTGGTGTAGAGATGGTGTACACTACACTTTGGAAGCACGAACAAGGTAGTGGCTAGGGAGACGCATGCGGACGTCGCTCTCGTGCGCGTGGCAGCTGCAGAGGGCGCTGCGTCAGGCGCTGCAGACGTCACTGCCGTCGGTGGACGTGGCGGCGCTCTCGGCGGGCATTTTGGGCGTGCGGCGGTCGGCGCAGAGCGATGCGGACTACCAGACGAGCGTCGCTTTACAGTTGGGGAGCCGTCCAAATAAGAAGAAACCTGCTCTTGTATTGGATGCGCCAACACCCGAAGTGCTCGCTAATTGTATTGTGGGCACTCTACCTACAGTTGAAGAGCAAAAGCGTCCACTTCTGAAGGACGCTTTTGTAACCAACGGCGGTTTCGTGAATCTCGTCCTCCATGACGAGTGGATTGCACGTCAAGCTTTCGCGATGGCTACGGACGGCGTCCACCCCACTCAGCTGCCTCAAGACGAGCAGAAGGACATTCTGGTGGACTTTGCAGCCCCCAACATGGGCAAGAAGCTCCACGTGGGCCACCTCCGCTCGTCCGTCTTGGGCGACACCATCTGCAACCTTTTAGAGTTCCGTGGCCATCGAGTGGCTCGTGTGAGCCATACTGGGGACGTGGGCTCCGCTCTGGCCACGCTCATCGTGGAGCTCATGGAGCAGCAAGTGCCTTTGGAGACGCTCACGGACGCTCAATTGGGCGCGTGCTATGAGGCTGGCAAACGAAGACTCAGTGGACAGGTGGACACTTTGTTCAAGGACAAGGTGGACAATGTGGTGCTCCAGTTGCAACGACTCGGATCGCACGACGGAGTGGACCCCAAAGTCCGCGAGACGTGGACGCGCGCCTGTCAAGTGAGTCGAGAAGCCTATCAGCGCATCTTCGACAGACTTCGAGTGGACGTCAAGGAACGCGGAGAGTCCACGTACATGCCATTAGTGCCCGGTGTGGTGGACGAGATGGAGAAGACCGGCCTGGCCGTGTCGTCGCAAGGCGCGCTCGGCATTTTCCTCGACGGGCCGGACAAACCGCCCATGCTAATTCGCAAGAGCGATGGAGGATTTCTGTATGCGACGGTGGACTTGGCGTGTTTGCACTCGCGTATCCACGGCTTCCTTGGCGTCGACACAACACAGTACGATGAGATTGTGTACGTCACAGATCAGAGTCAGCAACTACACTTTCAGCACTTGTTCGATGCCGCACGAAAGGCTGGATGGACGAGTAGACCGGGCAAGGAGGACGTGAAGCTGACGCATGCACCATTTGGTTTGGTGCTGGGTCATGACGGCACCAAGCTCAGTTCGCGTAACGGAGCCTTCGACTACCTCGAAGACTTGCTGGATGGGGCGGCTGCGGAGTGTTCACGCCAAGCTTTGGCGTCTGCTACCACCGGCGTCGTTGCCAGTGAGCTGAGCCTGACCCAAGATCAAGTGGACGCTCAGAACCGCGTGGTGGGAGACGCTGCTGTGCGCTACTTCGAACTGGCTCAGCAGCGCGAGCGCAACTACAAGTTCATCATGAGCAACGTTCTGAACCTGAAGGGCAACACGGGAGTGTATCTAATGTACGCGTCTGCACGACTGCAAGGTATTCTTCGCAAGGCCAGCGGATTAAATGGCGATCAAGTCTCGTGGGACGCCTTCCTTGGACTGTCAAGGGACAGTAGTGCGGCTCAAGACGTGCTGGCGCTCGCCTCGGTCGACTGGCATCCGTCCGAGCGTGCATTGGCCTTGCTGCTTGCCCAGTTCGACGACGAAGTGGCTTCAGCATTGGCACACTTGTATCCTCACTACTTGTGCGACTACCTCTTCCGTGTAGCAGGGCACTTCCACGGTTTTTACGAGAACTGCCGTGTGCTTCAAGACCCTCGCCAGGATAGTCGGCTTTTGCTGTGCGCCTCAACTGACGCTGTGCTACGACGTGGGCTGCAGCTTGTTGGCGTTGAAGCGGTGGACCGCATGTGAGGTAGGCCAAATAGAATTTTTGTTGGCCTTTGCCACGACTGCATCATTGTCCTGTTTGTTATCATAACCTTTGTGATTGTGCACTTTCACAGTTTCCAGCTCGGTTTGCTCTAGTTGTGATGATGACTGAAACTGCACAGCTTGTTTTTTTTGCAGTTTCCACGAGAATCAGAGCAGAGTGTGTTGTGTCGTTTCGTGCGACGAAGGCGTGTTCGCGGAGTCAGCAAGCTTCGAGGTGGAGCACTTATGACTGGTATACTGCCGGGAATAGTGTTGGGGTGGGCAACAGAGCGAGGTTTGGCTGGTGCTGGGAAGAGAGTGCGTCGACGATGCTTAGATTGGAAGTTCCTGAAAACTACACGAAAGAAAACTGCTTGGATGAGACAAAGCGAAAC
>AUWJ02017481.1:0-24058 GCA_000468175.2 Phytophthora cryptogea
GGACCAGCCACGATCAGCCACCGGGGACTCCGGCGCTCATATCCTGGCTTAGGAAATTCCAGAGATCCTGCACATAGTAACTCATGTAAATAGACAATCTGTTCCTCTCTCTAAAAGTTTGGCCTCATATTGGCCGATCCAGCCAACGCTCTCGAGACACAACGCAACGAAAAAATCGCCCTGGGATACCACCGATACGTGTACACGCAGTACAGGAGTTGGCGTTGTGCTGGGCTGGTGTGGTGAGAACGTTTTGTGAACCAAGCCAATTTTCTAGGTGTGTAGTGTGGCACGTTAGTCCAATTGGGTATTTTGACACTGCGAACCAGCTCTCGGTGAGTCTTCGTCGTCGACTGACAGGGCTGGGATGAAGTGGTGGCGGTGACACTTGCTACGATAGAGAAATACTGTAATCCGAAAGCAACATACTGGTACCTGTTCAATTCAGCTTTGTTGACAGACGCTCACAAGTGCACCAGAACACTGGCAACAACGGCAACCAGCTCCCTCAACCAACCAGGCCACCTTTCGTGAAGTACGTCACCAAAAAGTGCAGTCCATTTCTATACAACTGGAAATGACCAGTCGCAATACTCAGCTCAAGCTTTCCAGCAACGCAAATCCTGCTCCCATTTTCCACCTTCGTCAATTATCCTGCGGTCTCCGCTAGCCGCACATCCAACTACATACTCGCCCCATGACGCATTCCGGAACTTGCGAGCTCGAGAGCAAGATGGACGTGCGTCAGGTGCCAGTGGTCGACATTGGAGCGCTCATGGCGTTCCCCAGTGACGCCGAAGTGGACGACGCACTGCGCAACGCCAAGGACGGCGCCATCCGTAAAACCATCGAAGAAGTGCGAGCTGCGGCGACCGAGTGGGGATTCTTCTATATCGCCAACCACGGACTCCCAGAGCAAGAGGTGGACGAGTTCCAAGCAGCCATGAGGTCCTTCTTTCAATTGCCAATGGAGATCAAACGCACGATCCGTCGTAGTGCCACCAACTCCCGAGGGTACTTTGATGACGAGCTCACCAAGAACAAGACGGACTGGAAGGAGTGTCTGGACTTTGCCGGAGTCGACGAGGACGGACCGGTGAGTGACAAGCACGAACGGCTGGGAGACGACCAGAACCAATGGCTCCAGAACAAGGACCTGCCCGGATTTCGAGCTGAAATGGTCGAGTACTACCACAAGATGGAGTACATCTCTCGTCGTCTCTTGAAGGTGTTCGCCGTGGCGTTGGGCGAAGAGCCTGCGTTCTTTGATCAGTTCTTCCATGGCGACAACTCGAGCTTCTTGAGACTGAACCACTACCCTGTTGCGCCTGAACCGGAGAAGACCATGGGCGTTTACCACCACACGGACGCTGGAGCGTTGACGGTGCTGCTGCAAGACGATGAAGTGGCTTCACTTCAAGCGTTCCACCGTGACTCGCAGACGTGGACGCTCGTGCCTCCGCGTAAGGGCACGTACACGATCAACATTGGCGACATGGTGCAGGTCTGGTCGAACGACAAGTTCGTTGCGCCGTTGCACCGCGTGCTTGCTAATGGTGGAGCGGATCGATTCTCGGCTCCGTTCTTTTACAACCCGTCGTACAAGGCCCAAGTGAAGCCCATCGTGGTGAAGGAAGGCGAGGTGGCGAACTACCGCCCATTGAGCTGGCGCGAGTTCCGTCTTGCACGCTTCCAGGGAGACTACGCTGACAGCGGCAAAGAAATCCAGATTGGTGACTTCAAGATCAACGGACAAATTGATGTGGCGAATTCGTAGACGTGTAACCCGATGATTGCAGTGGTGAATTGAAAAACGAAGTTGTCAGTGGACTTGTGAAGTTGTGCCAATGGTTTGTGTGCAAGTTTTCTTGGATCGCCGTACGATTCTCCTGTGCAGTTTTGCATCACCACAACCCGTAAACTACACTGTAAGGATAAGTACTTTGGATGTCTCGTGTAGTTGCTCGCATCGAAGATACTTGTACATTTTTTCGTAGTAAATGTTAAAATGTGTTATTTGCTGGCTTTTGCAGAAATCGTAGGTGAGACTCAGACGCATTATTGATACAACTTTTGCTTAGGCATGGATTTTGATTTTCTTGTTAATCTCGATCAATCGATGATCACACCCACCCGGGTACTGTACTGCAGCTCATTCCAGCATTTCAACTTTGTCCGCCGTGCTGTCTACGAGTTAGCGACGTCGATAGGGTCGTGGATCTTGATATCGCCAATCTGGACTTCTTTGCCCTTGTCGGCCACGTTGCCCTGGCAGCGCGCCCGACGGAAGTCGCCCCAACTAAATGGACGATAGTTCGCCACCTCGCCTTCCTTCACCACAAGGGGCTCCACTCGAGCCTTGTACGACGGGTTGCTGAAGAATGGAGCCGAGTATCGGTCGGCGCCTCGGTTGGCAAGAACACAGTGGATTGGAGCTTCGAACTTATCGTTCGACCAGATCTGCACTATGTCACCGATGTTAATGGTGTAGGTACCCTTACACGGAGAGCACATTGTTCCACGTCTGCGACTCGCGGTGAAAAACCTGCAAGGATGCCACTTCATCATCCTGCAGCAAAATGATAAGCGCACCCCAGTCCGTGTGGTGGTAAACACCCATGGTACTCTCCGGGTTCTCTGTTGCCGGGTAGCGATTCAGACGCATGGTGTTCGAGTTGTCGTCGTGGAAGAACTGGTCGAAGAATGCGGGCTCCTCGCCCAGAGCAATAGCGAACACCTTTAGTAGACGTCGCGAAATGTACTCCATCTTGGTGAAGTACGTCTGCATCTCGCTGCGAAAACCTGGCAACGTTTATCGTCGACCCATTGGTTCTCATCGTCTCCTATTCGTTGATGTTTGTCATTCGCCGGTCTATCCTCGTTGGCACTGCATGTACTAAAGTCGAAACACTCCTTACAGTCAATCTTGTTCTTGGTGAGTTCGTGCTCGACGTACCCGCGAGCGTTGGTGGCACTACGACGGATTGTGCGTTTGATCTCCATCGGCAAGCGGAAAAAGGACCTCATGCCTGCTTGGAACTTGTCCACCTCTTGCTCTGGGAGTCCGTGGTTGGCAATGTAGAAGAAGCCCCACTCGGTCGCAGCAGCTCGCACTTCTTCGATGATCTTGCGAAAAGCAGGACATTGCCGTCACGCAGTGCAGCATCAGCATCAGCGTTGATGGGGAGAGTCATAAGGGCTCCGATGTCGACAACAGGAACTTGACGGACGTCCATCTTGGGTTTGGTTGGTTGTTCGTGGTCTCGCAAATCGAGGAATGACTTCAGATGCTATAACTAATAGGTCAACCCACCTGAGCACGACAAACGATAGATGTACTGTAATTGCTGTTGCTCATGCATGGCGTCCGGGTGGTGGGTTCGAGTATTTACGTTGCTGGTGCGAGAGTGCCGATTGGTAGCAATGGACATCAACTCATCCATGGCGTCCTACCTGGCAGTTTGAAGTTCATCTTTGAGCAAAGTCAGGCATTGTATTCGTATTGGGAGCCCATACTAATACGAATCCGATCGCCACGCACTTTTGACAGCAGGGCACCATTTGGACCATTTTGGTGGGGTACAACAGTTAGTCCTCCAGTGCAGACAATACTTGCAATGTCTTCGGTGGTCTTTTGGCATCTAATCTTCTGCAGGGTCGTGCCAATGCCCCGTAGAATGGCTTACTGCTCCTGTTGCCGCGGGTACTTCTTGTATCGTCGGCGAGGCGTCGAACGGATGCGGCATCGCTTCTTTTTCTTTGGCTTTTCGTCGCTCTCCTCAACTGGTGGAGACTCTTGACGTGGTGGTGTCACCTCTCGTTGGACATCTGCTCGGTGCTGCAAACGCCGTCGGACGTCCACGTCGACTGCTTGTCCTAGTGGCATCTTGTGCCAAAACGCTTTGGTCTCAGGCCCTTCAATACACGCGAGACATCTCCGCACCGTCCGTCGGGAGCGAAGGTCACCAAAAGAATCTTTGGCCAGCAGGTTCTCACAGCACGCGCACTTCCAACGCGGCACGTCCCGATCCTCCACGTCCAGCACCGGCTTGGCAACAACCGCCGCACATGTGACGCATTTCACCCTCTCCATCGCCATTAATCGCTACCGTACAGTAATCAAACATAAATGACCAATTTGTACCCACTTCACTTCACACCGAAAAATACAATGTACCCATTTCACTTAACTCCGAAAGTTTCAATAACTCGCAGTTTGTATGCCGCGAAATAACTTCGCATGCAGTTCGCCGACGACGTCTCCCATCCCGCCCAGAATCCTTCGGGCCACGCGCCTCCGAGATGCCAGGCTTGTGGCGCAGCGTGCGCGTATTGCTGTGGAAGAACTGGCGCGTGAAGCAGCGCGAGAGCCGCCTGAATCGCGGGCGCGCGGCCGGCCGCTGGCTGTACCCGGCGCTGCTGTCGGACATTGTGGTACCGCTTGGGCTCCTGCTGCTGCTGATCCAGAAGCTGTGCGAGTACAACGCGCAGCTGGTGACGCCCAACGGCCTCGACAGCTTGATGGGGATGCGCGCCACGCAGGAGAAGGAGTTTCTGCAGACGCAGCGCGCTCTGATGACGCAAGAGGGGGATGAGATCACAGATCTCGAGGTTAAGCACGAGTTTGCGTCATTATTGATGGCGGCAATACCGTTGTTGCTGAGTAAAAGCAACCAAAGTCTGGCGATATTGCAGCGGCAAGAGACGCAATTGTTTCTGCAATATTTGGACAAGTAAGAGGAGATTTTATGTTGTTTTATTGAGGTTTTAGTAGTTGATTGAAGTGTTTTAATTATTGTTTTTGATGCTTTTGCAGTCAATATCCAGCGGTGGAGGAGCTGGGGATATCGAGTTTCTTGGACAAGACGAAAGTGGTGCCATTTGATGAGACCAAGACGAACGAAGAGGCGAATCAACTTTTACTCGAGTTCCCGAAAGCTAGTGGAGTGCACATTTATGTTGGATTGGATGTGAGAAGGACGACCACTGGACGTGAAGGGGAAGAATCGCATCCGTTGGAATTGCTATCTCTGTTTTACCAGAAGCGACTGAAAGATCCGTCCGAGGAAGCTGGAGACGACCAACTCACCAGGTTTTACGCCAAGGAGCTGGCGTTCAACAGCAGTATCCCAATGGTTTTCCCAAATGTCATTCCGTTCCAAATGGCGGTTAATACGTTCATCCGTAATAATCTCTCAGCGGCCTACGAGATTGCGTCCGAATTTACATTGCCACCAGCGGAAATTGTGTGCCATACAGTGGATAAGATGCTGGATGTGGCGGGGCTGCGGTGGTCGGTTTTCCCGACGAAATCACCTATTGGACACAGTTTCGAGGCGTGTAAAGTGGCAGTGACCAAAGGAGAATTGTCGGATAATGTTCGCCGATTCTTGTGGAATCTTGTCGTTCATGCTGCTTCAGAGGACGAGCTGGACAATTTGACCGTGGCGGCACTGCCGCGTCGTCCTGCGACTACAGTCTCTGGACCCCTTGAAAGCAACATTGTTTTCTATATGGCGTATCTGTTTTTGTGGCCTTATGCGCGGCTGGTTCGTGATGTTGTGGGCGAGAAGGAGAAACAGTTGAAGGAGTATCTGATGATCATGGGCTTGCCCGCAATGTCGCTTTTGGTTAGCTGGTTTTTACTCTACTTCCTGGCGTCCGGAGTCGTGTCGCTTATTGGTATGTGGGTGCTCAGTGACACCATGTTTGCTGCTACCACAATGGGGAACTGGTACTTTTTCATGCTTATGATGGCGTTCGTCACGAGTATGCTGCTATTTGGCGTTGCCATCACGCCGATGTTCACCCAGACTAGGACTGCAGCAGCATGTGCCCCACTGCTGTATTTGGTCTTAAGTGCCGGAACCTTTCTTCGTTCACTGGTGGGTCAAGATGCAGTCGCATCATCCGAATCGTTAGCTCTCACGATAGATGTGCTCGATGCGATTAGTTCCCCTGTGGTGTTTATGGCGTCTTTGCATGATGTGCTGGCATTTGACGCGGTAACAACAGCTCATAGATCGATCACGTGGGAGACAGTGGCTAGACCGTGCCGTTTGATGGCACTGCAAAGTCTAGGGTACCTGTTTCTTGGATGGTACTTGGAGAACGTATTTCCACGGACATACGGGGTTCAGCAGAAGTGGTATTTTGTGTTTCAACCATCGTACTGGTTCCCTAAATCCACGGATACAGCGTTCTCTGATGACGGCGATAAGAACGAGTCTGTGAGGCTCACCGAAATGAGCCCTGATAACTTTGATGAGCGAATGGATGACACGCTTCGGGAGCAGCCACTACGAGAGTACTTGCAGCACTTTCAACCTTCACTCTTTGTGCAGTCCCTTTCAAAGACGTATCCCAACGGCAAAGAAGCATTGAAGAACGTATCGTTTGGAGTGAGGAAGGGGGAAATCTTTGGACTGTTGGGTCCTAATGGCGCCGGTAAAAGCACAACCTTGTCGATTTTGTGTGGAATGTTGTCGCCCTCAAGTGGAGATGCGTACGTGGGTGGGTCGATCAGTGTTGCATCCAATCCGCAAGCAGTGAGGCAAAGCTTGAGCGTGTGTTTTCAACAGAATATCCTGTTTGACGATTTGACCGTTTGGGAGCACCTGTGGTTGATGTGTGCTCTCAAATCTAGTCTTGGGATTAAAACTATCGCCGAGGAAACCTGGCGCAGCAAATTGCAGCACTTTGGACTAGATGAGAAGCGTGACGCACTATCTAAAACACTTTCTGGTGGTCAAAAGCGAAAGTTGTCGCTTGTACTGGCGCTTTTAGATTCGTCCCGAGTGGTGCTGCTAGACGAGCCTACTGCTGGTATGGACCTGAAGGCTCGATTGGACACGTGGGATGCATTGAAGCGTACCGTGAGCCATCGTGCTGTCATCTTGACCACACACTCGATGCACGAAGCGCAGGCTTTGTGTGAGAACATTGGTATTGTTGCTGACGGCAAACTGAAGTGTTGCGGATCAAGTTTATTCCTTCGGAATCAATTTGGCGTGGGGTACAAACTCACCGTTGTGCACCAGGAAGACCTCGGTCAAGACGACGAGATGAACCAGTTGGGCGGGGCACGACGCCAAGCATGGGCTGAAACGCTCATGGCTACGCTGAGGAAGTATGTTCCTAATGCCACAATTGTAAGTGACAACAAGTGGGAAACTCGTATTCAGCTGAATGAAGGAGAAGAACGGCACTTTGCCGAGCTTTTCAAAGATCTTGAAAAGATGAAGCAGGGTGGTGCGATTAAGCGCTACGCAATTGCTGCCACTGATCTTGAAGATGTGTTTGTGAAAGTGACCGAGGGTGAAGACGTTTATTACCATGCCAAGGATGATGTGGAGAATGATGATACCACCGAGAGTGCTGACGTATTGCGTACCACTGACGATAACGGGAAATCTAAGGCAAAGATGCAGTGGCAACCCAGCGGCATCGATAAGAAACTTTCTGGATGGCAACACTCGATCTCGCAGCTCCGTGCGCTTATCATCAAGCGGATGAAGATGACTTCTCGTGACAAGAAGTCTCTCTTCGCTCAGTATGTTTGGCCAATTGCCTTTTTCGCGATCATAATGGCCGTGCTTCAGCACATGACCTCTTCTGGTGGGTCCATTGAGACTGTGACGGACTTACAGCCGATTGCAAAGGAGACGTCGTTCTTCGTGGCGTCTGCGCCGCAGGTGACTGATTCGGTTGCCGCTATTGTTGCACAAATTGAGAAAAACTCTCATCCGGTCGTGTTCGACAACAGCGCTACAACTGAGCAGGAAATGCTGAATGCGATTTCGCGCGATAACGCAAC
The DNA here is from genome assembly GCA_000468175.2 of Phytophthora cryptogea. Lineage (NCBI taxonomy): Eukaryota > Oomycota > Peronosporomycetes > Peronosporales > Peronosporaceae > Phytophthora > Phytophthora cryptogea. The sequence continues at coordinate 7,817 of AUWJ02017481.1, forward strand.
GACGTATTTCGCTGGAGTTTTCGTGTCAGATTTGAGTTGGATAGACAATTCTCTGTCTTCCCCCGGAATGGCGTACTCGCTTTACTACAACGAAACAGTGAGTCGTTCCTTACCTGTTACGCTACAGTGGATGTCTCAAGCATTCTGCAAGGCCCGCTCGATTCAAGAGAACACACCTGATATTGACACTTGTGACCTCGTTGCGAAGAGAGGTATCTTCCCCATTGACATAAAGATCGGCGTAGATGATGAAATTGCCGCCGATGAAGATGGCGACATGGTTGTGGACCCTGATGAAGCTGTTAACGTTGTTCGACGGATCATGGTGGCTTTCTATTTGTTGGTGACTCTCAGTTCTATTGTGTCATTCTACATCACGCCAGCTGTGAAGGAAAAAGAGAATGGACTGAAGCGTCTGCAGTACCAGCATATCGAGTCTACCAATGCGTCATTTACTTACTGGCTATCCAACTTTATGTTTGACTACACGTCGTTTATACTGGCGGTCAGTGTCATGGTCATCATACTTGCGGTGTTTTCTGCGTCGTTGACCGAGGAGATCTTACTCGCGGTGGTTATCTCGTTGATTTTGTTTGGCTTGGCAGTGATTCCGTTTCTATACTTGTGCTCGCTGGCGTTCGCGTCCCATTCATCGGCCCAGTCGATCATGTCGTACGTCTCGATGTTCCAGATCATGGCAGCGTCGATTGTATTCGCGTTATCTATGGTTCCCGGGTTATGCGTCAAGGTGAACACCATTACATACTTTTTGCAAGTGCTACCACTGTACACATTTGGCATCACCGTACTGGATATCGTGACTGTGTCCTGGGCCCCAATGCGGCGGCAGTGCGTTCAGTACAGCGATTCCCTTGATATTACGAACCCGTTTGCTATGTTGGCAGGGTTGGACACGCATGCGTCTGTGTGGGATTGGGACGTATCTGGCAGCAATTGGTTTGCCCTAGCGGCGTCTGCCATGCTATTCACTTTGTTGCTCCTGGTGCTCGACCAGTACCAAATGTACCCCACTGTAGTGGAACTTCAGATGCAGCGATTTCTGCGTTGTATTCGGCGCTGTTTGCCGTGTTGGCGTAGTTATGGCCAAGGCTACACTGAAGCTGACCAGACTGGGGGTACCTTTGACGAGGAAAGTCCCAAAGTGGATATGGTGCGTGCCATCCGAGTATCAAAAATCTTCAACCCCCGAAAGAAGGCTCCAGGCGAGAGTGCGGTTGATGAAAACAGCGAAGGTGCTGCTGCTGTGTTGAACGAAAGCGGACAGGTGGTGGCTTTGAACGACGTCAGCTTCTCGGTTGAAAAACGAGACTGTGTGGCCCTGCTTGGCGTTAACGGCTCTGGCAAGTCGACGATGTTCGAGATTTTGACGGCTGGAGCTGCACCTACTAGTGGCAGGGCTCTGATTGATTTTTGTGACGTGACAGCGGAGCCTCAAGCCGCTAGCACGAGATATGGTTATTGTCCCCAGGGCAACATTCTCTTTAACGAGATAACTGTACGCGAACACTTGGAATTATTTTATCGTCTTCGTTGCTGTCGGCGCAACGGATTGCTATCGGAGGGCACAATTATCAATGCTCTCATGAAGCGACTCGATTTGTTCCCAGTTGAACACACAGCTGCAGGACACTTGAGCGGAGGTAACAAGCGCCGACTGATGCTAGCATTGGCTCTTCTAAGTGATCACACCTCCCTCTTGCTTTTGGACGAGCCTTCGGCGGGCGTGGATGTCGTTGCTCGACGTTTGATGTGGCGTGTACTTTACGAGAAGCGCCAAAGTCACGAGCGCACGAGTTGCTTGTTCACGACTCACAGCATGGAGGAGGCTGAGGCTGTCTGTGCAAATGCAGTGGTGTTGTTCAAGGGAAAGCTAGTGTGGTGCGGCAGTATTCCAGACCTGAAGCAGCGTGTCTCGCGCGGAATCTCGATCAGTGTTCGGCTTGACAGCGCTGCTATCTGGGATCCAGAGCAGCTACAGTTCTACACGGAACAGATCAAGCGCTCAATTAAATCCAGACCACCTACGAACCCTCGCCGGGAAGCGTTGGAAAAGAGCACCCTCCCGCTTCAGGAGCTGGAGGACGCCTGGGAGCTTTGCCACGGTATTTTTCACCACAACGGCGACGCTGCCACATCTGCAGTCTCTCGGCAACTTGGTAAGACGTGGCTGGAAGGACTTCGGTCCCGTTTCGACTCGGACGACAACGTACCAAGTTCGTCCACGGCACAATCTGAGGAGAAGGTGCACCCGAGTATTCCGATTGTCGAGTTCCTGCAGGAATGGCTCGTGCAGGAAGCATTTGCTCGCCTTGAAACGCAGCTCTTCAAGAACGAAATTACGAGTCGATCTGGCGAGTCAGTGACATCTGCGGACCTGGAAACTGCACGGGGCAGTGGTAGCAACACCAGCGGCGTGTATGAGACCTCGTGCTCAGACAAGTTTGGACTGGCGGAGGCCTTTGCCGTCATGGAGGAGAACAAGTCGCGCTTCCACATTTCGCACTACAGCATCAGCGAGTTATCTCTCGAGCGCGTGTTCGAGCAGTTCACGTAAATAGAGAGACTTTTGATATGGCGATGTAACAAGCTGCTACATGTAGATATAATAACCATGCACTCGACAGTTTTCCTTCCTGCAGCACTAAAATTGTGTCCGAAGCACTTCAACTTACGGGTTGACTACATGTCCTGTCCCATGTAACGTGAAAATACGTAAATACTATTTTTGACCAATCGAACGCTGAACCGTTTCGACGGTTAAAGTTTAACCGGTCCCGCTCGACCCCACCATCCATTTTGGCAACATGCCGACCACTGCAACCATCAAGAGCACTCGCAGTTTTCTCGCCTCGCCCACAGGACTGTCAACGGATGCTGCAATCTCTGCAATGTTTTGTATTGGGAGTCTCAATTGCCTCAAGGAATGTAATGATTCGAAACTCATGAATGTCGCCGCCCCAGTCTGAACTATCGTGTCGAGTACTTCAACGCACATTGATTAACAGCTCTGTGCATGAACATTCCGCCCAAGTGTATTTTGTATATTGAGTGTGATGATGACAATTATTTAACCCAGCTCGCTTCGAGTCATATTGGCGATGAAGAGAACTGTTTCCGAGGGGTCACTCCCTCTTGGCTGATCACTCTGTAGACTGGTAGGATGTGTATCTGTGTGAAATCGGTGAAGTTTGCAGCCTGGACTTGGTGAAAGGCAGCGAACGACCCGAGCGAGTGCAAAGAGTATGGTGATGAATCAAACTTATCCCTGTCCGACGGTTGGAACGCATTCCTCCGAACGTGACGAGAACCAAGCGTAACTTTTCAATTTTCAGCTGAATACTACAGCACTCGCAGCAGCAATAGACCTCGGGATTGGAATGAGGAACACTACAGGTGAGAGCGCGGCTTCCGTTTTGGAAAGCTGCGCTCACAATTAAAGGATCCAGTTGACTTCATAGTTATCTGACCAATCCCAACACACAAAACCATATTCATAAGCGTAGGCTTCTGTAGTAACTCGATGCCTTTCAACCTCGAAAGAAAGCAGTTCTTGAAAATGGTGTTCGCCACACTTCAAACTGTATAACTCTTCTGATTCGTCAAAACCATGTCCTTTAGCGCTTTTTGATTCGCTGAAATGCTTGTTTAGTCGGTCTCAGCCCTCCGTCAGCCAGTATCCAATTGAGATGGCGGCGCGGAGTTCCCGTCACGGCGCCAAGAAGTGGCTATCGTCGCTCTTCGGGGAGGCGGAACACGCCACGTCGTCCAAGTCGGTGGCCAAGGAGCGGCTGCAGATCATTCTGGCGCACCAGCGAGGCAGCCAAGTGCTGGCGGGCGTGGATCTGGCGGCGCTGCAGCAGGAACTGCTTGAATGTGTGCAGCGCCACATTAAGGTTGCTAACGGCGCCAATATCAACATCGCAGGTTCGTAACGGGGTTCAGAGTTATTTTTGGTGGTGATGGCGTCATCATAACTTCTTATTTGGTGACAACGCAGTTAAGAACGAGGGCCATTTGGACATTTTTGAGATGCAGGTGCCGGTGGACGGCAACAAGAAGACCGACGGCAGGAAAGCCAGTCGGTAAATGGACAACTAATGGATCTTCTTGACACTGGAGTTCATTATGCGGAGACTAAGCCTTAAGAGAAACAAAATAGTCGCGTTTTCAACTACCGGTAGGAGGGTCAAAAAGGGGGTTTATATTGATAGGGATACGATAGATGTTATGGGTGCGTGGCTGGCTTGCTGGTCTTCTGGAAACTAACCTTGATCTTAGTACGGATAGTAGTCGTCGAAGGGCAGCACTTCGAGGTGGCTCACGCTGTCGAAGATCCACGTGATACGCACAATGGGGATCTGAAACTTGTGCCACTTGGATTTGGCTTCCCATGGAGATGTTGTCTTGGACACCACTCCGATCGGCGTGCGGCGAGAGCGCTGCTTACTGTTGAGCTTGGCAAAGTTGTCTGCTTGGACGACGGTACCACCGAAATTGTTCACCAGCGTGCGCACGGAAGCAAACTGGAAGTCGAACTCTTTCTCAGATACGAGCAGCACGAACGAAAACATTTTGAAAATGCTGTTTCGCCTTCCAGTTTGTACGCGACGGATACGACCCTCGCGCGGCTTCCCCACTGCGTCGCTGTAGATATCGCCGATCATTTCGAAAGGCTCCTCCGTCAGCCATCTGCCAGCAGCCAGACTAGCTGTGACCCAGGTGAAATCCATGACGAAAGTACCTTCAGCCAAGGCACGCATGTACTTGGCGGTACGCTTGCACCGAAACTCGTCCACATCCACGGTATTGATGGCCCCAATAGGGGGCACAGCTTTGGTGATTAGGTGCGTCACAGACGTACAAAAGTGGCCGGAAACGGGGTCGTGCTTCAGATCGAAGTCGTGTCCAAACTTGCCGCCAAGTTGCTGCGTCGCCTCTAGCACGCGTTTCACCTCTTCCCGATTGAGATCGGAGCTTACAAACACAAAACCAGTGCCTCCAGTCGTCACAGCGGCTCTTGTACTACCATTTGACGTATGCATAGGAGGCTTTGACGATACTCCTGAAGCACTTGGTCGCGTAGCTTCAGCAGTATTTCCTGGTATAGCTCGGTGCGTAGAGCTTGCAGGTTGTCGACCCGCCTTTGACTGAGGATCGACGTCGCTGCCATTAGATTCTGACTGGAAAGCAGTGATGGCACCCCGGAAGTCATCACTGGCACGCTCTTTCTTTACTGTAAACAAGTCTCGTAGTCGTTCGCAGTGCCGCGTAGGTGGTGGACTCCTGGGTTCAGGCGTAGGAAGTAATGGGGCAGCCGGCTTCATCTCGTATTCTTCTTCTTCCTCCTCCTCCTCTTCATCTTCATCTTCATCCTCCTTGTCTTTTTCATCACCTGATGGCCTATAATCTTCATCACTGGATAATTTATCTTCCTCTTCTTCGTCACCATCATCATCCGAAAGTATTATCGCTTTTCGGCTGACTGGCACTGCACCCTCATCCTCATCCTCATTCGAATCGTTTTGGGACAAGTCGATGGCGGACGCAGAGCTCTGGCCATTCATATCACGGTAGTCATCCTGGGCACTAGGCATACGGAGTCGCTTACGTGATGGCGATGAAAGGTGCCTTTTAGCGTGGGATGTCATCAACACCCTCCGCTTAGCTTTCAAACCTGATCTCCGATCATCGAAATTATCACTATTTCGTGAGTGGCTCCGCCGTCGGAACGAAGCAAGTAGGTCAGGCGACTCCAGTATGCTTGTAGACGACGGCATTTGGGTCATCTGCGTCATTTGTGTCAACATATCTCCGTCGTCATCATGGATCAGCGATTCTCTTCGGCGCTCCAGCAACAATTCATCAAAGCCGGAGCTGTTATGCAACGATTTTTCCAGCTCCAAAAGCGACGCACTAGCACCGTCATCTCCATGGTGAATCCTTTCCCACTGGCTCAAGACCTCGCGTTGCTTGGTAATCCGGTCCAAATAACTCTCCACTTCTTGCGTCGCCATCAAACTATTCGGCTGGGGCGAAGGTAGCGTAACCTCCTCCTCTTCTCTGTGTATCCGCGTGTCCTCACTCGTCACTGACGCTTCATCCAACGACACAACAGGCGGTTTCTTCTCGCTCTTTTCCCTCTCACTACTGCGTCGGTGTCCATTACTCTCCGTCCTTCCACCAGCACTAGCTCCATAATCATCAGGCAAGTCGCTGCTACTCGTCTTTTTCCAATGCGCCGTACTCCCACCTTGCCTGCCTCCGTAATTCTGCGGCAGATAGGGCTGTTCCAGCTTAAGTTCTTGTCGAATCTCCTGCGTATCAATGTGCCACTTGTGGTTGCCCACTCGGCCTCGAGAGCTCTGTCTCTCTTCCTGTTGACTGTCCTCACTGTCGTCCACTGCTCCAGCGCCACTAGCTGCTCTGTGGAAAGCTCTGTCTGTGTCCTGTACTGTGAGTTTCTGGGCGTGGAGCGCTGGGTCCCCATTGAGACTCTCGAGCTCCTTCTCCACGCCCTTCCAGGCCGCCAAAATGCTCTCTAGAAACTGATTCCGCGTCACTTCACTGGGTCTCGTGGGTAGGTGGCAATTGGGACATTGCGTGTGGTTCTGCTTGAGGTGGAGGAGGATGCAGGGCCGGCAGAAATTGTGTTTACAGTCGAGACACTGCGGGTCCTGGAATATATTGCCACTACAGTTGAAGAGCATTAGGCGATTGCGGGACAAGGAGAGCACGCACAGACATGAGCGACCTACCATAATGTACAACGCAGCTGCTCACGGATGAGGCGGATGGCCTCCAGTCGTGGTGACGACAGTAGGGACATGCACGCAGCGACGAAGGCGGCCGGGAGCTGGAAACACCGAGGTGGTTGGAAATGTGTGACTGGTGCGAAAAGGACAGTACCGTGAAGAAACAGATGAAGAGCATGAATTCTGTTGCGGTTGAATGGTATGGCTACATTTGAAGCTGACATGGCTACCTTATGGTTTTGTAGCTGCAACAACTCATGACGTTCACCATTCGTCTCGGATGATTGGGAGTGAGACCGAAAGCGTTTGAGTCTTGTGGTCCCATTTCGCTTGGCCTTCGAGGTGACGCACAGCGTATGGTAAGTGCAGAACGAGTTTCCTGGTGGAAAAAAGGAAAGTTGAAGTGGATGACACGCAGATTCAGACTTTGAGACCCACAAGTACCAGTCGATGCAATGGTACGTACAATGTGGACGAAAGGAGCAGCAGCTTTTGCCGTTTAACATCGAGTTCGATGTCGTCGAGTTGGTGGCCAGGACATTCCACTCGCACCACCATCGCCTCGCAGTGTGACGACGATGGGTCCTTGTCACTTAGGCCAAGAAAGACGTCCTCTGTCATGACACTTTGCTTGTAGAGGATCTCGAACCTGATGAGGCGAACAAAAGAGTGCAATTAGTGATGGTTTTCCTACAGAATTAGCGAGTTGATCGTACTGCGGGCGAGATCGCGTTTCACAGACGTCGTCGTCTTCGTCGTCGCTTGGGACTTCATTCATCGACCAGATCGCCTTCGGGTCTTCCTGGCGAATTTGTCCGATAGGGCGGGTCACTAGAAGTTCAACATCAACAGTATCATGCGCGAAGTGTACGTAAGGGTTAACAGGTTAACCCAATATGGTAGACTGGATTCAACATGCCACAGTTTTGGCTGCACCTTCTGGTAGTTTGGCAGCGGAGGCCCCGTTGAATGAGTACGGAGTGATCTGCTGCCCTTGATTCTGGGTCTGCTAATTCCACATACAGATAAGTATCGGGTCGAGCAGTCTACTACAGCATTCAATGACCTTCGTACCTCTTCGTAGTCGTCCAGTGCATCCTGACAGCCTGTTAGGAGGTCATTCAGAGCTAGCAACTCGTTCCCCACGGCTTCCATCTTCCCTATTAAACTTGATACAGCGTCGATTGAGGACTCCAGATCCCTAGCGCCGCGTCATGCGCGACTTTTCATTCGGAAGTGTCGTCCAGGAAATCAAACGTACGCGTAATGTTGACACAATTTCTTAGAATCCGAGGTTTATGATCAAGTAGTGTACGTAGATTTAATGTCGGGCAAGATCACTCGAAGGATGGAGGACACCGTCCTCCTTAAACACCTTCATTCGAGTTCGTTTCGTGTTTTTGGTTTTTGATGGCCAGGGGTATCGTCCCAATCCCGTCGAGCGCTATTTTCTCTCGTCGCTAGGTAGGTTTGCTTACCTCACTCTTGGCCTTATCCCATTGCTACCGGATGTCCAGCGACCTGAAAACAGGGTTAACAATAGGCCAGGGACAGTAGAAATTGCAGCAAATGGCGAGTCGAGTGCTTCCGAAATCGTGCGTTAGCTCCAACGACAACGAAGAGAAAAGCAGCACAACCAGCAGCGGCAGCTCGGCCGCAATGACAGCGATGGAAGAGCTCCAGCACCTTTTAAACAGCGATCCGAGTGCAGAACGAGTCAGTCTTCGAGGTCGACACCTTTCACAGATTGAAGCTGAAGAGGTACTCACTTACCTTCAGAAACATTTTCCAAGACTAAGGCATTTGGATCTACGTGACAACGATCTGCATGAACTACCACAAGACTTTAGTGCTCGGTTGCCCAAACTGGTAGCTTTGAACCTTCTGAACAATAATTTTCGCTTCCGGAAGGGGGCACTTCGCATTCTTGGAGAGACGTTGCAGCATTGCCCTTGTTTGAAGAGCTTGAGTCTGTCATTATCGAGTCCTGCTGAAGAGCAAGTGTTGCTGTCCATGCTTCCACGATTGCGGATTTTGAACGGAACACCGCTACCATCGACAAGATCCGGTAGTGAAGGTAACCCAGCAAGTCCGACATTGCAGGAACTTCAGGAGTTCTGTGCTTCACCATCGATAAAGCTATCTTCGACACCACCGAATGCAACAGAAACTACCCAGACACACCCTAATACTTCAAAAGCTACAAGCCTGGGTCCGAGACGGAGTGCGAAGAACAGTGTCCGTCCCACAGAACTACCTGCAAGTATTTCCGATGACCGAACAGATTGGTGCAAACTGCTTAAAGTCAATCGCACGCAGGCTTCCAACGCTGACAAGACTACCACCCCACCACTTTTGCGCTCCGGATCAATGCCGGGTGCCGTCGTGTCTACAGAAACGTTTCTCCAACAACTGAAAGCCGTCGTTAAAGCCTTTCACGAGTGCGATTCGCTTGGTAAAGCCAACAACACCTCAAAAACCAAGTTATTCGCTCAACTGGATCGGCACGTTGACTTGTTGGCCCAGCAATTAAAGCGCCAGGAGCCCGAAGACGGCACAGGAGAGCTATCAGAAGCAATGCTACAGACCAGGTGGAGTTTACTAGAAGTTTGTGCAATGTTTGGATCCCAAAAAGTGGCCCAGGCGGACGCTGGACTCGGCGGTGGCTTTGGCATGTTGCTGGCGATGCAGAAACAGCTCCTAGCAGCCATGCAAGCTCAACAACGAGCTGCTCAGACTCAAATTCAATGTCAAAATACTTCTTCAGATGGATCAGCACAAAACCAATACCAACTCAAGCTTTTACTTGACGTGGCGGAGGGCCTTGAAAGTGATCTGGAAGCAGTACAATTGCGGTTGGAACAAGAAACAGCTCGACGGGAGCAGGTTGAACAGGAAAACTTGGAGCTAAAACGCGAGCGAGGAAGTGGTAAAACTATTCAAAAGACCGGGACTTCCAGATCGATGGCAACACGAAATGGTTGTACTGCCGACAGTCTCGCCACTGCAGCACAGCAATCTAGGCATATTCGAAAATACAACAGCGAACGTGCTGAACTAACGCATACAACCTCAGACCATGCAAAAGGTGTTCGAGAAGCAGAGATGCCAGCCTATCCTTCAACACAAGTGACGGTGCCACCCGCAACCCAGCCAGCGGTCATAGTTCGAAGTCTATCGCTCAAACAACTCGTAGACCTCATCAACTGTGTGTATGCATCCAAGGTCAAATACGATGTACGTGCCACCACTGCCGGCGCACCGCGTGAAACTATGGAGCAACATTTGTACACTTACTTGAACACTCGATTCGGCCTACCCAAACTCATAGTGGACTACGCCAGTGCCGTCTGGAAAGCTGCAGAACATTTTGCCCGGCGCGAGAACGACGCTGCAGTGTTCGTCGCACTACTTCGCAATCGACTGGATGAAGGATTCCTGGAAATCAAGCGGAAACTGCAGTCTGCTCTGGTGGAATTATTGCGAGCATTTTTCTCGGCAAAGTATCCGATGAAGCAAGGCAAAGCCATCGCTGCACTGGTGCAAAACCGTTTGGATGGTATTCTTCACGAAGAAGAATGGCGTAACCTGCTTACGTATCTTTATGAGCCTCAAGATGTAAGTTGTACTTGCAAAATTGTGGATTATACATTCACTAATTTATTGACCTCGTATTTGTTTTAATTCCAACAATTGGTAGAGCGCAGCACTGATGCGTTTGGTGCAACAGAAAGCCGAGAAGTATCAGATGACCCAAACGCTGGGAAAGAAGCTTCAACTAAACGAGAAACCAATTCTCGCTTTGCCTTTTACAGATTTCGAGCAGGTTTTGTACGGTTACCAGCTACAAGGACGACTGGATTTGCTTGAAGGTTTTCGCAGAGCTTTTGAAGAACTTGACACGGAGCGTGTTGGTGTCGTCAACAGAGTACGGAGTCATGTTGATAATTGATTTGTCTAGCGTTGCTAAGATGGGTCTTTGAACTGATTTCAGGTTCGATTCATCACGCTAACTCGACGATTGGCACCTGGAAAGGTAAAACCAACGTGTTCTCGCCTGAAGAGCGTAGCCGAGACCTAATGACTATGAATGTTGATGGTTGTACAGCTCGAGAGCGCCATGACAACACTCATTGAGACCTTGGATCCGTTCAATCACGATGTAATCACGTTTTCCGACGCTGCAAACGCATTACTACCTGACATTCGGCGTTCCAGCGCGAAATTCAGCACAAACACTGCGTCGCAAGCAAAGATGAAAAGAACACGTGACACAGCAACAACTTAAACGATAAGTAAAAATGTGCCAAGATATTACGGCTTCGTAAAGATTTTACGACCTTACGAAGTTATTGAAATGGTGTTCCTTCAACTAATAACCAGCTTCAAAAAGCTCCCAGAATGCATAACTCTCCTTGCTCTGGCATTCAATCGTTAGTGATGGGGTTGTAATGCTGCCAGGGAGACAGTGAAGATGCTGAATGTGCTTTTGGGCAGCTTCGACTACCGATTCCGGCGTAAAAGTACAATTTGAACCAAGCCACACGTAGCTCTCGGTCAGTGAGCAAAGCAGGAAAGCACTGTCAGGCGTCAGGTCCTCTGAGTCGTAATTTTTTATCTGGTCCCATAAACCCTCACCGCCCTGTTCGCCGATTGCTTCCAGTATGAATAGCTGTGGTGACGCAGATATTTCACTCGTAGGGAGTTCTCGTGGACTATCTGACGTAGAATTGTAGTTGCTGTTTGCCATTCCAGTATCACCATTTGTTTGTGTTTGAAGTTGAGGCGCTTTATTTGCCGAGTCCCGACTCCATTGCAGCTCGACACCATAGCCAAAGCGATCGACATCCGTTCCGACGTGCTCGCCAGTATTTTCTCGTACCTCAACAACTTTCATTTGGCCCAAAACGCCGCTAGATGGTCGTGCAAGCCTCTGTAAGCGAAGTAATTGTTCAGCTAACTTCGCTGCTGTCGAAGCTGCATCTGGTATCGCACATTTTGAACCGCACCAGACTACTAGATTGGTAGGAGCAGTTGGACTTTGAAACACAAAAGTGCCTTGAGACCACAGAAGCCTCTGCTCGTCTTCGAGAGTCCTCACACTTGCGATATTTTGTCGTTGCCGAGAAGAACCAGCGCTTGGATCGAAGCAGCGCTTGAGAACCAGACAGCCAGGATCGTAATTGGAATGTGGAGCCAAGCGATGCAGCCCACCCAGAGCGAAAGCATCATCTGTCCTCATCGCCTGTAAGTCTTTCTCCCATTCAAGAAGCTGGCATATGAAAGCCGCGTTCGGGCTTGTAATCGCTCGCTGACGCTTCACCATTGCTGCAGCTTCGTGGTACGACAATTGTTGCTCTAGCATTACGTAGGCAATCGCAAACGCGCAGGAACGCGAGACTCCTTGATGACAGTGAACCAGCACTTTGTCCTTGGTCAAACTCTCCTGCGACTGAGCTCGCTGTCGACAATTAGCAATGTACTCCATTACCTGGGGTAGGAACGGCGTCAGGTCTTCGTTGGCATCATCTCTCAATAGCAATTTTAGAATATCAAACTCTGAATCACAAGAAACGGAAGGCATCTCGACGCCATCTTCGTAGTGCTTCAATTCACCACAACAATTGATCACGTGGGTGACCCCCAGAGCTCGTAACTTGGCTGCATCTCGAGCTACTCGTAGGTTGCTCACGTACAGAAAACCTGGCAAAATCTTCGAACAAACGTCTGCAAACGCCTCCAACGTTCGAGACTTGCGCACACTCTCAGGTACCACAAACCGATCGTCTGTTCGTTCCAAATGATGAAATGCTCGAACGACTTCACTCGCTTCCGTACTTAGTCGAGAAGTAATTTTCTCTTGCAATTGCAACGTGTGACCAGGCGGAAGTATCTTCTTAACAACTGGAATAGGATCATTTGTGGACTTGTGCACGTCTTCTGCAGCATTTGCACGATCTGATCCATCGCCCCACGCCTCTGCAATGGACACAGACTCGCTCTTGGTCGAACTGGTGGCTGCACCGCCTGGGGCCGAGGGCAGGACGCCTGAAAACCCGTCGCGCGACTGGCCGTTCCCCATTGTTGCGACTGCTGGAATGGCTATAACGGAAACCTATTGAATAGATATTCGTTTGAACAGGTGACCCCAGAATTGTTTGGAGTTTTTGAGAACGGTACTAAAAATTAACGTGAATGGTCTTTTAAATTTATAACCATGGCAAGTTGGCCATCTTTGCATTATAAATTAGCAATTCTATACTATCTACACCACTCTTGGCGGCGTACTAAATGACAGCGTCGTCCGATATCCTCACAAACCCAAGTTCGTCCGAGCTTCGAGGATCATCGTCCTTGTACCTCCTGGTCTCCCACCAGAACGCGATAGCATGTCGCCGTTTGAAGACGAACGCAGCAGCAACAATTGCCACAACACCTGCAGCCACTCCCGCAGCCACGTAAACTGCCGTGGAACTCGAGCTCGACGAGTCTGCAGATCCATTGCTCGTCGTCTTCTTCTCGTTATCGGTCGATGGCGCAGAAGTCGTGTCTGATTGAGGCTCAACTTGAGCGTTGTCATTCGATTGCTCCGAGGAGTTGGAGGCATCCGCCGAGTTTGAGGAGCTCCCAGAAGCTGCCGGGCTGCTGGTATCGACCCAATAGTCTGCGGCCGAGTCGGACGCGGCCTGCGTCGAGTTGCCAGCACAAAATATCACCTGGAACTCAACACCAGCGCTGCAGCTGTGGGTCCGAGCGTCCTGATCTGGAAACTGGTAGGCGTCATCGCAGCTGTCTGCCAAACAGCTCAGCACTCTGCAGGGATCCGACGAAGTGAGACCACCGCCGGTACTGGGGACAATCTGCATGGCGACATTGAATCCGGTGCCTCCGGTCACGGCCTTGCAGTCCTCGAGACTAGAACACGATCCCGGCTGGTCAAATTGCAACGAGCATACACATTCTGTCAACTAAGTTGTCATTTGTAAGCCAGGTCGCCCTTTGCATGCAACTTACCCCAGTGCCGCCCGACGGGATGATGGAAATGTCGAACCAAGTACTGGAATCGACATTGGCGAACTCGGCCTCTGCAAATGTCAACAAGGACAAGTGAAAAGTTAGCGTTTGCAACAATCATTTACAACCGGGCTGCAGACGGCGTACGAGTGGCTTGGTACGAGGCCCCGTATCTGTACGCTGCATTGCTGCCGTCCGCGAGTTCCAAGCTGTGACTGCCGCCTAGCTCGATGGAGGTGGGGGCGCCGTGGCTGCCAATGTAGAGCTCCATGCTGCCGTCGCAGAGGTTCACAGCCTGAATTTTGGTAGCACCACTCGGCACCATCCACACCGTCGCCAATAGCAATAGAGGGAACATTTGCAATTGGTCTCCGCTGTGTGGTGCTGCTGCGAGCAGTGCGGGACGCCCACCCAGCCTTTTGCTTTATGAGCAACGCGTGCAAGTGTGTTGCCGTTTCGGGCGTTGATTTGTAATGGGAGATAGGGTTGCAGCCGCTAAAAACAGGGACTTCAACTTAATCAAAATTGCTGTATTTGAGGGTATTCATTCATGCGTTGCATTCAACTTGATTCCTCTATAGTCTCGTATAAGTACGAAGGTGAGTTACAGAGGGTAATGGATTTGCAGCGAAATGCAATGGGATTTCACACAAGTGTACGTTTGAGATTGCAAGTCGCTGTTCCTGCTTCTGCCTTTATTGCAAGGAAGGTGGAGAGCTTTCAATGGTCCTTTTGGTCGATCCATCAGCACTTTCAGAAAATTGAATTGGACAAGTCCGCGCCACATCTTGTGGACGCCACGAGGCAGCCAGCATTTGATTGGCAGCAGCACGTCTCGACTTGGACAAGACGACAGCACGCTTGGAAGTGCAATGCGACCGCGACATCGAATCAAACACGGCTGTCAAAGGGCAGCAATGGTATCAATGCTGGTAACTTGGTCACTGATGCGTTTGGGCAACAATTAAACTGGTCGTGTATGGGTCGATGAAGGTTGTCCATTACGTATCGCGCAACGCTGGAACACATGGTGTCTACTTTTGGTGGACGATCTGCAGTGGCTTCGAATTCGAACGTACTGGTGCCGCTTGGTGCGCAACGCTGACATGGAGGGTATCTTTGCGGTTGGTTTCGATTGATTGTGCGTGCTGATGGACGAGTGTCGAGACCCTCCTGAGCGGTCTGCAGCTACTCTCCTATACATGGTGCGCAAGGCGAATGCACCGCAAGCAAATTGGCTGCATGGCACGGCTCAGTTGATGCAAAATTTGTCTATGGTTTATATTACAGCAACACAATACATGTAAGCTGTGGATCTATGAGTCTTGTCTAGCTGGAGCGTAGGGAGGCAGTGCAGCGCCGAGGACACTTGGCCTTGGTAGGGGCTGGCGTCGCAGCTCCGGAGCCTCCCGGGCAAAAGGTTACGTCGACTTTGGGCGTCGTGTCTGGGCACGCGTGCGTCTTCCAGTCGTCCGTGGGATACTGGTAGGCGTCCACGCAGCCATCAGCCAGGCAAGTGACTGTCGTGCACCCGGACGGTGCGATTTGCATGGGCGTGTTGAAGCCTACGCCGCCAGTGAGCTGCTTGCAATCGTCTAGCGACGAGCAGTTTGCAGGCTACAGTAACGATGCAAGTTAGGAATGTGCTTGAGCCAAAGAAATTGATAGGAGCGCACTTACTCCGCTCTGGGGCCCAGTCGGGATAATGCTAATGTCGTACCACAGAAATCCCCATGACACCGAGAACTCGGCGACTGCAATCGACCAGAACACAATCATGACGTGAGTTGCAAGTCCCCGGCCCAAGCGCAAACCAGCAATCAACTTACGTGTAGCCTGAGGGTTCCAACCATTGCGAAACATGCCACTGAAGCCCTCGTCGAGCACTCGAGTCGTGCTGCATCCTGGATCGATCGTTTCGGTGAATGTGTTGTTGTACAGACTGATGCTCGTCTCGCAGTGGTTGTAAAAGTTCACGGGAATGGCACTCGCCATGTTAATAGCTGAGGCTCCCAGGATTGAAGCGACCAATAGATAAAGTTGCATTGTGGATGGAGAGGTAGTACTGTGGCTTGGGTGTTGGTAGTTTGTTGGAAATCCCTCAATGACCCAGCTCCTTCGATGCGGACAGCCCCAACATATTCTCGTGCAAGTGGACAAGACTAGAAGCAACCAGAAGCTTGTAAGTATCTCGTCCTCGACGTTTTCCTAAAAATACGGGCATTTTGTAGAGGATTCAAATCCGAGAGTGAAACTCGTATTTGTTGTTGCAATTCGGATCATCGCTGATTGATGCCGGCCGAAGACGAAGATGCCGCCGTGCTGCAGCGCGATGTACTCGCGCGGCATTCCAACTTGGACCAATTCACTTTTCCGCCTTGAAAATATTTCTCGCCAGATCCCAACACACGAAGTCATCCAACAACACCAACATGTATGAAGTTAAAAAAAAATG